>JBBPBX010011213.1:0-39617 GCA_038048925.1 Garcialebias charrua | reverse complement strand
CCCCTGCCTTTTTGGGTTTTCATCATTTAATTTTCCCACAATGCAAATGCCAAGCAAAGCTGCCAGAAAGTATTTGCATGCAAAGACACATCACAGCTCCCGTGTGAGCGCTGATCGTGGTCGGTGATGTTTTACACTCACTAAAAGGCATCTCAGGCAGCCAACAAAGCAACAAAAAAAAAAAAAAAGGAGAGAGACTGAGAGCAAAAGAAAGGGGGTGGGTGACTATTTTGCATCCTGGGTGGTCTGCCCCCGCTTGTGGGAAAACTCAATATTTACATTTTGCAATTAGAACTACTTTTTCCCCACTTTGTATTCCACAACATCGATTACACACGTCCTTGTGGCGCGGTATGCTGCTGTGCGAGAGTGGCTCTGGAATGGCGTGCACCTGTTTGTTGGTCACCGAGCGAAACGCAGCGGACGAACACTTGACTGGCCTCTCCTCCAGTTCCTGTTTATCCGTGCAAAACGGACACACTCTCCGTGTTGGGCGCCGCCGAAGCTGTTTGTGAGCATATTTGTGCCTCACTGAAACAAAATACAAGGGTTTTGGTGTTGACAGCAACTCTTGCGGCGCTTCAAAAGGCCTGCAAGATGGGGAGTCGTTTTTTAAAAGACCATGAAACGGAAATGAACAAAAACAGTTTGTCAGCTCAGTAGATCAGCACATGTTGTCTTTCATCAGTGTCGGTCCTATCGTGGTGCTGGTTGTGGCATCTTCTCAAGGAGGAGGGAAGAAAAAAAGGGTGAAAGAGCAGTTGATAGAGGAAGGGAAAATTTGAGGATGACAAAGAAAGGAAAAAATGAGAGCAGAAAGGGGGAAAATTGGGAGGAATTAAATGCACGCTGAGAGCCGGCAGCCACAAGTGAGGAAGAAGAGGAAGCAGAAGAGGGGAGTAGGAATCACTTTCCCTTCAAACAGAGTCAGGGTCTCTTGCAACAGCACCAAGGCAACGGTTGGTGTGGGGCTGACATGCTGCTGTGGCTGGCTGTGTTGGTGTAACCTCTGCTCCGGGGCCTGGGGGTCTAAAGACGCGGGGTTGTCGGAGTGGGGAGGAAGGCCACATGCAGGCCTTGACACACTGTGGGAACCGAGCGGTACGAATGGTTGCGGTGGGATGTGAATAAATTAATTGCACCCATGTAATGAAATTGGGGCCAAAACCAAATTTGTCAAGAACATTAAACAAGTAGTCCCATTCAACCCGATCAAATGCTTTCTCTGCATCAAGGGAAATAACACACTCAGGAACAGTATCCGAAGGAGAATAAATAATGTCAAAAAGGCGTCTGACATTAAAAAAGGAGTGCCTGCCTTTAATGAATCCAGTCTGGTCTTTTGATATGATCAAAGGAAGGATCTTTTCCAACCTTTGAGCAAGAACTTTGGCTAAAATTTTGGCGTCTGTATTTAAAAGGGAGATTGGTCGATAAGAGGAACAGTGAGTTGGGTCTTTTCCTTTCTTTGCAATGAGGGTAATGCAGGCCTCTAAAAAAGATTTCGGAAGGGATCCTTGGTCAAATGACTCTAAGAGAACCGAGTGTAGGAGTGGGGAAAGTAATGAAGAAAATTTCTTAAAAAATTCAGCAGGGAAGCCGTCAGGACCCGGACATTTGCCAGACTGCATTACCGATACAGCTGACACAATTTCTGTCAGGGATATTGGGATCTCCAGTGCATCTTTCAGGTTGGGTGTGAGTTTTGGCATGTTGGTCTTTTCGAAAAACTGAGAAGATAAATTCTTGTTGGTTTGGGATTCTGAAGTATATAAATGGGAATAAAAGTCCTTAAATGCTCTGTTAATTTGTAAATGATCTAGAGTTGTGGTGCCGTTCTCTAATTGGATCTTAGGGATGATTTGTTTAGCCATGGCACCCTTCAACTGATTTGCCAGTAGTTTTCCTGACTTTTCTCCATGTATGTAAAATGATGATTTACTTTTCAAAAGTGATTGTTCTATTGAGTATGTAGACAATAAATCAAACTTAGTTTTGAGTTCTGCACTGTGAGTGCGGTGGAAGGGAAGACGAAATCCCCCAACGCTCACTCGCTCACCCCTCTCCTCTTGCTTTGTTTGCTTTGTCTCTGCTTCCTTTCCTTTGCACTTAATGAAGTAGCTGCACTTTTTCTTTGTCAGCCACAAGCAACGACTGCATTACACCCTCCGTGTCAGAGAGTTCCCTGTCAGCCCCGTGTGCTAATTGTATTTTTTTTGCACGGCTCCCCTCTGCCCTCTCCCCCACATTCTCCGGGTCTTCTTCAGCCTACTTTTGTTATAGAAGGAAGAAGGCTAGATGTGCTGCAGGTCTGAGCAAAAAATACAAGCATCATCGTGCAGTGGCATGAAAAAAGTTTAGGCAACGTTCTCGTCTTTTCAAAAACACAGTTTAGAAACTTCTTGCATCCTTCTAAGAGTCTCTCAGTTCTCGTGTGATGGATTTTCACACATTCTTCCTGGAAAAGTCTGCTAGCTCTGTGAGATTCTTGAGTTGTTTTGCGTGCTCTGCTCTTCTGAAGTCTTTCCTTAGATGTTTGATGATGTTTTGCTTGGGAGAGTTGAGGTGGTGTGGGGGTGTGGGGGGGTGGATCTTAAGTTCTCTCTTCTCGCAGTACTGTAGTCCATTGTGGGCTTGGAGAAATGTTAAACCTCTATTATACAGCGGGGTACTCATTTCTTTTTCTTCTTCAGTTTCTTTAACCCATGTTTAACAGTTGGTCTTTTCTCTAATAATGATCACTCGGAGTGCTCCAGAACTCCTATTTGAACATATTTAGCTCGTTTTCTGAATGTGTCAGGGCTGTTTCTTGGTCTTCTAGGCTTTAACTTGGCCTCTGTTGAGGCTTTTAACTCCCATCTCTACATGAAATGACACAGCAGGAAACTGCTACCTGAAAATGCTTTGCTGTCTTCTCATTTCCTCCTGCTTTGTAATTTGCAGACTAAAAAAACCCCAGATGTTTAAGGTAAGAACTCACTGGGTTTTGATTGTTGGGTGGGACTGGTTGGAGAAATTACCAGAAAAAAGAAAAAAAAACAAGACAAATGTTCTACTGGCAGCACACTGAACAACACTTTGCACAAACCCATGGTAACATTTGGGCTGAAAGTTGCAAACAAACCCCTAGAGTTCTGTCTATTTTTTCAAACATTTTGAAAATTCAAGCAGTGTTAAAAAGGCTCTGCAACTCACAAGAAAGTTGAGAACCCCCCCCACAAGCGTTTTGAGTCGTTTTGGAGACTTCTTTGTGAATGTTGTTTGCACTTTGTCGCCAACAGTCGCAGCCCAGTGAGATCCTGGCTTCAGAGGAGCCAGTGGGTGTTGATTGATGGTACAAGATTGGAGAAGTCATTGTATTTATGAGCTTTAACATTTGCATTGACTGGCACAGTGGCAACAAGGTGTTCTGTATGAATGTGTGTAGCATTCAATGTGTGTAGCACTTTGAGATTTTCACTAATGAAAAGTGCGTTATAAATTGAATTCATTATTATTATTTATTATTATTCTGTGTTCACACCTCAGCTCAGATCTACTGAGTGGAGCAGTTAGCCCTCCAGGCTCTCTCTCAGCTTGATGTCTTCCAATTGACTTGATTAAAGTCTGTGGAATGATTGGTGGTCGTTCTGTTAGCCCTGTGATAGATGGGCAACCAGTTCAGTGTGTTTCCCGATTCTTGTTTTGTAACAACTGGGTTAGGTAGGAAAGTATTTGGTGTGTCATCTGGACAAAGAATGGATGATAAGGAAACCTTGTGGTGGAATAGTGAAGTGAAGGAAGCAATTCAAAGTTAGCTAAGAAGAAATATGACAGTGACAGGACTGAAGAGAGGAGACAGCAATACGTACTGTATAAGGAAATGCAATGGAGAGCAAGGAGGGAGGTGGCAAAGGCAAAGCAGAAGACATATGACGAGTTGTATGGGAGGCTGGACACTAAAGAGAGTTAGAAGGACTTGTACCAATTGGCAAGACATAGGGATCAGGCTGGAAAGGATGTGCAGCAGGTAATGTTTGTTAAATAAAGATAGGAATTGTAATGTTCTAACAAGTGAGGAGAGTGTGACAGGAAGATGGAATGAGTACTTTGATGAGCTAATGAATGAAGAGAATGAAAAAGAAAGAAGAGTAGAGGTCATAGAAACTGTGGACCAGGAAGTGGGAAAGATTAGTGAGGGTGAAGTCCAGAAAGCTCTGAAAAGAATGAAGAAGGGGAAGGCAGTGGACCTGATGACATACCAGTGGAGGTTTGGAAATGTCTTGGAGAGATGGCAGTGAGGTTTTTGACTCAAATATTCAATGGCATATTTGATGATGAGAAAATGCCTGAGGAATGGAGAAGAAGTGTGCTGGTGCCCATTTTTAAGAAAAAGGGGGTTATACATATTTGTAGCAACTACAGGGGAATTAAGTTGATGAGCCACACAATGAAGATATGGGAGAGAGTTGTGGAAGCAAGACATAGACGAGAGGTGGCTGTGAGCGGGAGTATGGTTTCATGCCAAGAAAGAGCATTACAGATGGTAAATGGTAAATGGAGCTTACTTAAATAGCGCTTTCCAGCCCCCCTTGAGGGGCCCCAAAGCGCTTCACAGTACCAACCATCCTCCCATTCATACATTGGTAGCGGTAGACTGCCATGCAAGGCGCTGCCTGTCCTACCGGGAGCAACTCGGGGTTAAGTGTCTTGCCCAGGGACACAAGGTATGCCGTGACCGGGGATCGAACCCGAGACCTTCTGGTCCTGAGCCGGCTGCCCTGCCTCTACACCATCTCGGCCCCTTATGAGATGTCATCTCTGCTTTGAGGATGCTGATGGAGAAGTACAGAGAGGGTCAGAAAGAACTCCATTGTGTCTTTGTGGATTTATAAAAAGTATATGACAGAGTGCCAAGAGAGGAGGTGTGGTATTGCATGAGGAAATCTGGAGTGGTAGAAAAGTATGTTAGACTGGTACAGGACATGTATGAGGACAGCAGGACAGTGGTGAGATGTGATGTAGGAGTGACAGATAGCTTCAAAGTGGAGGTGGGATTGCATCAAGGATCAGCTCTGAGCACCTTCTTGTTTGCTCTGGTGATGGACTGACTAACAGATGAGGTCAGACAGGAATCCCCATGGACTATGATGTTTGTAGATGACATTGTGATCTGTGGTGAGAACAGGGAACAGTTGGAAGAGAACTTGGAGAGGTGGAGATATGCACTTGAAAGAAGAGGAATGAAAGTCAGCAGTAGTAAGACAGAGTACATGTGTGTGAATGAGAGGGAGGCTGGTGGAACAGTGAGGCTACAAGGAGCAGAGGTCACAAAGGTGCAGGACCTCCTCAAGTACTTGGGGTCCACTATCCAGGAAAATGCGGAATGTTGTAAAGAAGTGAAAAAGAGAGTCCAGGCAGGAGGGATGGATTGAGAAAAGTTTCAGGAGTGAATTGCAACAAAAAGCTAGCAGCAAATGTTAAAGGGGACCACAGATGCAAAATTCACTTTTTAATGTTTTTTTTACTCAACTTTGGGTATTTACTTCATAAAAAAACAGTCCTTGTGCCAAAAAAATGCACCCAGTGGTTTATTTACTCTAAGTAGATTTATTTATTTTTGATAAATACACCTGGATTCACACTTCCTGCAGTTATTGACGTCACAAGCCGTAGCCAATCACCTCAAACCTGAGTCCAGCCCCTCACCTAGCAACCCCTGGTTAGGCTCAACCCACTTCTGTATTAAACACATGACTGTTGTTTTTCATGATTTCATCTCATCTTTTGTTTATATGTTCTTAATTTCATGTGTACAGCACTTTGTTGCAGCTGTGGTTTTTTTAAATGGCTTTATAAATAAAGTATAATTGTTATTTTTATATTTTAGTTCAATTTTTAGTGTATTTGCGATCGCTCCCAACGCGCAGCCGTCAAAAATTAAACGAGCGGACCCCCGGCGTAGGGACCAGCGGCAACGGGACCCTCTTCTGGCGGATGGAGCGGAGCTTCAATTGTACAGCCTCGCTGCTGCCCTCGCAGCAGCCTCGCAGCAGCGAGGACCTTCTCCTTACTGATTAATTTACGGGAGACACTTGGTGAACTTTGTTGTCTTGACTGGAACAGCGATAACTCCCAAAATCTCCGCGTGCAACGAGCGAAGCTGGCGAACACCGGAAGAGGAACAAGCTAACATTAGCTTCGGATTCGGGTGGTCTCATGCTAAAAGGAGCAGCTAATTGCGGCGCGCTCAGACGGGTTTCGGTAAGTTATCTTAAGCTAGCACTAACAGTAAGTCAAATGAGTAATAAAAAAAGAGCTAATTTTAAAACAACAACACATTACAGATACTGGCTGTTACAGAGGGCGTTAACAGATCGTTGAAGGGCGTGGACTTCAAGAAACCGGTCGTTCAAAACGAAAGTTAAAAATGGCAGAATTAAAAAGGGTATAATTAATTATCTAAGAATTATTTTGTGTATTAAAATGAATTAATATTGTCAAGATAGCACACAGACACAGTAGGGTTGTGTTGGCTTACGCGACTCTGCAATATCGCGTGGACATCGGGGGCAGTTCCCTTGGATTGGCAGACTGGGGTGGTGGTTCCCCTATTTAAAAAGGGGGACCGTAGGGTGTGTTCCAACTATAGGGGGATCACACTCTTAAGCCTCCCTGGTAAGGTCTATT
Organism: Garcialebias charrua; assembly: GCA_038048925.1. NCBI lineage: Eukaryota > Metazoa > Chordata > Actinopteri > Cyprinodontiformes > Rivulidae > Garcialebias > Garcialebias charrua. Next base: position 32,948 of record JBBPBX010011213.1, on the reverse strand, counting down.
CAGGGGTTCTGGAGAGGAGGGTCCGTCGGATAGTCGAACCTCGGATTCAGGAGGAGCAGTGTGGTTTTCGTCCTGGTCGTGGAACACTGGACCAGCTCTACACCCTCAGCAGGGTCCTGGAGGGTGCGTGGGAGTTTGCCCAACCAGTTTACATGTGTTTTGTGGACTTGGAGAAGGCATTCGACCGCGTCCCTCGGGGGGTTCTGTGGGGGGTACTCCGGGAGTATGGGGTACCAGGCCCTTTGATAAGGGCTGTTAGGTCCCTGTACGACCGGTGTCAGAGCTTGGTCCGCATTGCCGGCAGTAAGTCAGGCTCGTTTCCGGTGAGAGTTGGACTCCGCCAAGGTTGCCCTTTGTCACCGATTCTGTTCATAACTTTTATGGACAGAATTTCTAGGCGCAGCCAAGGTGTTGAGAGGATCCGTTTTGGTGACCTTAGAATCGCTTCTCTGTTTTTTGCAGATGATGTGGTCCTATTGGCTTCATCAGCTCGTGATCTACAGCTTTCGCTGGAGCGGTTTGCAGCTGAATGCGATGCGGCCGGGATGAGGATCAGTTCCTCCAAATCCGAGGCCATGGTCTTGAGCCGGAAAAGGGTAGCATGCCCTCTCCGGGTCGGGGAGGAGGTCCTGCCCCAAGTGGAGGAGTTTAAGTATCTCGGGATCTTGTTCACGAATGAGGGAAAACTGGGGCGTGAGATCGATAGGCGGATAGGTGCAGCGTCCGCAGTGAAGCGGGCGCTGTACCGGTCTGTCGTGGTGAAGAGAGAGCTGAGTCAAAAGGCAAAGCTCTCAATTTACCGATCGATCTACGTTCCCACCCTCATCTATGGTCATGAGCTTTGGGTTATGACCGAAAGAACAAGATCTCGGATACAAGCGGCTGAAATGAGTTTTCTCCGCAGGGTGGCTGGACTCTCCCTTAGAGATAGGGTGAGAAGCTCAGTCATCCGGGAGGGACTCGGAGTAGAGCCGCTGCTTCTCCACATCGAGAGGAGCCAGTTGAGGTGGCTCGGGCATCTGGTTAGGATGCCTCCTGGACGCCTCCCTGGTGAGGTGTTCCGGGCACGTCCCACCGGGAGGAGACCCAGAGGAAGACCCAGGACGCGCTGGAGGGACTATGTTTCTCGGCTGGCCTGGGAACGCCTTGGGATTCCCCCGGAGGAGCTGCTCCAAGTGGCTGGGGAGAGGGAAGTCTGGGCCTCCCTACTTAGGCTGCTACCCCCGCGACCCGACCCCGGATAAGCGGAAGAAGATGGATGGATGGATGGATGGATTAACTACATCTGCCTTATAATCTATGTTTTGCTACTTTGACATCTTTGTTTTAACTTGTTAAAAAAAAATCTGTATGCCTCTATGATTGTCTATTGATTGTCCAAGGAAAATCTACTTTTGCTGTCGTCATCATTCTTTGTTTGTAACCAGGTCTCTCTTGTAAATGAGTCCTCGAGGCTCAATGGGATTAACCTACCTAAATAAAGGTTGAATTGAAAATGAAGATGCTGAGGTTCTCCTTAGGAGTGACAAGGATGGATAAGATTAGGAATGAGATCATCAAAGGTACAGCACAGGTTGAAAAACTGGGAGATAAAGTTAGAGAGCCCAGACTGAGATGGTTTGGACATGTCCAGAGGAGGGACAGTGGTTTGGACATGTCCAGAGGAGGGACAGTGGTTTGGACATGTCCAGAGGAGGGACAGTGGTTTGGACATGTCCAGAGGAGGGACAGTGGTTTGGACATGTCCAGAGGAGGGACAGTGGTTTGGACATGTCCAGAGGAGGGACAGTGGTTTGGACATGTCCAGAGGAGGGACAGTGGTTTGGACATGTCCAGAGGAGGGACAGTGGTTTGGACATGTCCAGAGGAGGGACAGTGGTTTGGACATGTCCAGAGGAGGGACAGTGGTTTGGACATGTCCAGAGGAGGGACAGTGGTTTGGACATGTCCAGAGGAGGGACAGTGGTTTGGACATGTCCAGAGGAGGGACAGTGGTTTGGACATGTCCAGAGGAGGGACAGTGGTTTGGACATGTCCAGAGGAGGGACAGTGGTTTGGACATGTCCAGAGGAGGGACAGTGGTTTGGACATGTCCAGAGGAGGGACAGTGGTTTGGACATGTCCAGAGGAGGGACAGTGGTTTGGACATGTCCAGAGGAGGGACAGTGGTTTGGACATGTCCAGAGGAGGGACAGTGGTTTGGACATGTCCAGAGGATGGACAGTGGTTTGGACATGTCCAGAGGATGGACAGTGGTTTGGACATGTCCAGAGGAGGGACAGTGGTTTGGACATGTCCAGAGGAGGGACAGTGGTTTGGACATGTCCAGAGGATGGACAGTGGTTTGGACATGTCCAGAGGAGGGACAGTGGTTTGGACATGTCCAGAGGAGGGACAGTGGTTTGGACATGTCCAGAGGAGGGACAGTGGTTTGGACATGTCCAGAGGAGGGACAGTGGTTTGGACATGTCCAGAGGAGGGACAGTGGTTTGGACATGTCCAGAGGAGGGACAGTGGTTTGGACATGTCCAGAGGAGGGACAGTGGTTTGGACATGTCCAGAGGAGGGACAGTGGTTTGGACATGTCCAGAGGAGGGACAGTGGTTTGGACATGTCCAGAGGAGGGACAGTGGTTTGGACATGTCCAGAGGAGGGACAGTGGTTTGGACATGTCCAGAGGAGGGACAGTGGTTTGGACATGTCCAGAGGAGGGACAGTGGTTTGGACATGTCCAGAGGAGGGACAGTGGTTTGGACATGTCCAGAGGAGGGACAGTGGTTTGGACATGTCCAGAGGAGGGACAGTGGTTTGGACATGTCCAGAGGAGGGACAGTGGGTGTATTGGTAGAAGGATGTTAGAAATGCAGCTGCCAGGAAAAAGACAAAGAGGAGATCTACAGATGCAGTTAGAGAGGACATGAAGGTAGTTGGAGTGAGGACAGAGGATGCAGAGGACAGAGTGAGATGGAGGAGGATGACTAGCTATGGAGACCCATGAAGAGGGAAAAACTGAAAAAAAGAGGAAGAAAAATTCCTCTAAAAGGCTCAAAGAGATTTTCTAAGAAATTGCTGAACTTTAAAGAGTAGTAAATCTGACCTCTAAGTTACCTTCAAGTAGCAGAAGTTTTAACAGGGTTCCCAACCATATTGCTGAAGTAAATGTTACACAACAAGTGCATGGGACTATGATCATTTGGACTCATGCTTGAAAGGCTGTGTGAAACAACAAGAAAGAACAATTTAAACAGTCTTTTTCTCCTGCCTGGGCCTTTGGCCTTGAACTTCTCAGATTGTTCTGCTAATCAGAAAAGAAGAGGAGAAAAGTACAGACAGAAGGCCAGAGGCTCCATCTTCTTCAAAAACACCCGCTCAGAATGCTTTAAGTAACACTTGAACATGATTTTAGAATTTCTTTTACCCTATTTACTGTTATTTCACACACAGCATGTTTGTGTTGCCCCTGAACCCTTAACAACCTCCTGTAATGCTGTGACTCTGTTTCACTCCCCCACCATCACTGGTTGGGCCTTTAAAATTAGCTGGCAAAAAAATACCTGTTTTCTTTTTAGTTATTTATTTGCCAAAGCACAGCTGGCAACTGTAAGATTAGCTGTACTCAGCTCAGCTGAGAAGTCCTGATTTTGATGATGTCTGAGTTGGAGAAAGAAAGTCTTGCTCACTTGTTGACTGCGAGCCTTCATTTCTCACCATTTTTCCTCTAACTACGAGTCCTTCCCTGTGATTAGAACTGAGTGTCTCGGTCTGTTTCTTTGCAGAAGCCATCAGATGGTTTTGTTGTCATTATGATTAGAGTCTGAGGCAGGTTGAGCCCTGGGGTGCCCCCCGGTCACTCGCTGATGAGTAGGTGGAGGTGACAATTCTAGTTTTTTATTAGTGCCAAGCAGAAACCCACTGAAAGCATCAGCCTCACAAGTGGCGCTCCAGTACCACTGTACATGCTGTTACAGAGTAGCAAAGTGAGCTTATCACCATGGCATTACTTGAGTGCTGAAAATAAAGGATGTTCAGTCTTTTTGATGATAAGTGAATGTGCAAGAGGAATGATTTTAGACTGGATGTAATGGCTGCACTTAGCATACAGAGGTTTCCTCACATCCCAAATAGAGGCTCTAATATACAGTAGTCGGAGAATTTTTCAAAATCAGCTTTGGGTTTATTGAGCATGTATATTCCTATTTCCCTGGTTTCTGTCTGGCCAAGCTGCAGCAACCATTTGATTTTCATTTCATTTTCAGTGTAGCATAGTGACAGAGAGAACCATGTTTACCTGCAGGTTAAAAAAAACCCTACCTGATCAAAGTCTATCGATCAGAATTTCAACATCTTTTGATTGGAATGTTTTGTACTTTTATAATCTAGTGAAAAATCCAAAATGGTTTTCTGTAAATAGACAAAAAGCTCATTTTTTATTTCTGGATAAACAAGAGTTTCTTAGTGTGAAGTCACTACATAAACTTTTTTTGTGAATGGTGCAGAATAATTAGAGCAGCTGGACGAATGACAGTCTACATAATAGCTTTGAACTCACATTTTTAACATTTGTTAATTCATTGTATTTAAAAAGATTTAACACTAATGCAGTTAACTGGAAACATAATTTAACACTGTTGTGTCTGCACGGTCTGTTTCAGCTTAAGTAGATCTAGTTCACGTGTATCACCTAATAAAAGTTCAAACACTGTTCCACAGCAGCTAATAAACATCCAAGGGTCCAGATGTGTTCTTGTATTTTTGTTTTCCTTTTTGCTTAAAGTATTGAGTAATCATACATGTCAAGCATTTTAAAATGGCAAAGAATCAGTTTGATTAATTATACAACCACCTAATTGCTTCATTAGTAGCATCTAGGGTTGTACATCTCTGTGTGACAGACAATTCGATTCACTACTGTACAAAGGTTACGATTAGATTCAAAAACGATTTATTTTAAAAATGGAACGATTCGATTCGATGCAGTGTGAAAGCGATTCGGTTCGATTCGGTTCGATTCGATTAAACTTCAAATAATTCTACGTTTTAATATTTGTTGATGTACCGGTAGACAAATATTTCATTATGAAAGAAAAAGGACCACTTCTATAAATGTGACATTCTTAGAGCATTTTTAAATTTGTAAAAGTCCACATATATCATATCTAAAAGGGTGCTGTAAAGCACTGGTAAAAATAAAGTAAAAAGCCAAACAAAATAATCACATGTTAAATGTGTTTATTTTTAAACATGGACCTAAAGACCAGCTAAAAGAAAATTTCCTACAGAAAATACAGAAAAAATATAAAAGGCACAAATGGTTACAGCAGCATGTAATAAAATAAAAATCACTAGGAAAAAAACCCAGGAATAAGCTATAAGCACAAAGCTCCTGAGTCCTGTGCAATAACCTGTTGTGCAATAACCTGTCACACAACCTGTAGTTTGGTAGTTATGTGCAATATAGATCATGTGCATTTTAGCTTATATTTCATTACTACCTTGAAATAGTTATTCACACAAATTCATCCTGCTTCACCGTTAAAATTCTACCATGTTGTTTACTATTTTTCTCTTCAGAAACTTTGTAAATATTATAATTACTGTTTCACTTTTTGGTAGTTTATTTTGTACCCTCATTGCATGCTTTAGTATTTCCTGTTTGCTTGTTGTGTGTTTTTTAGCAAGTCAAAATCGTTTTTTCTCATCCTGAGCATTTCATTGTACTAAGTTAACCCTGTGTTAACCTGCATATGACAAATAAACACTTGAACTTGAACTTAATAATACAAAACATAATGCAAGAACAGTACACCTAACAACAGCAGCACGAACATGAGTTTGTGTGAGCAGGTGGGCACGGATTAATATAAAAACATGCTCTCTGTACCTCTTGACTTCTTCACTGGCCTGGTCCCTCACAGATCTAGTTGCCATCCTCACTTCAAAGTCTCCCAACAGCTCGTCCAGCGCTGACATTTTCTTCTTTTTACAAGGTGGTTCATCATCTGAAATAGAAAACAAGCACCATATATTACCGACTATGTTTGCCATGAAGTTTTTTTTTTTACTGACTTTACCATTTTATGTAAAAATCTTCATCTGATGTTCAGAATTTATTTAAGGCCTGTGTAGCTCGTGAACTATCACTGAGTTGCCCGTAAAATTGAGTGATAACGTTACCCGTCGCTTTGTGTGTGGCAGCTGCATGATCCTGCTCGTTGTTGTGAGGCTTGAAAAGTTGTTGGTCGAGGTTTGTTGTGCTACCAGTGTACTTCGGAGGTGCGCTGCATAGCTTACAAATAGCGTGGCTTTTGTCGAGTTTTCCGTCCTTCTAGTAAAACCCGAAAACGTTCCACACTTTAGATTTTTGTCTGGCTGATGTGTTGAAAATCTTTCGCGGTGACTCGCTAGCGCGCGCGGCTACTATTTACATCCATGCTCGCTCGTGCTCTTGGTGAGCTATGGCGCATGCGTGAGAATAGCTTCGCTCTCGCGTTGTTTTAGAAACGCATTGTAAACCCAGCAAGTCTCGCGATAACCGGTCCGTGTCTTTTCAACCGGTTCATCTCTGAATTTGTGGCTGGTTGCTGTCGGTTTACGTGGATGCTACCGATGCAACCACATCGCTAGCTTGTCAAACCGGATATCCGGTCGAATCGGTTAATCTATAACAAGCCTAGTAGCATCTTAAATTGCTCTGCTGATAATCTAAATTAACTTTTAAACACTAGTTATCAGCCTTAATGATAATATTTAGGTCTAAACTGTACTTAGTATATATATTTGTTGTTGTTGTTTATAGTTTTTATGTTTATGTGCCAGCTGTAGATCAAATTGCCCCCAGGGATATAATAAAAATCTTCTGAACTGTGATGTTTGAGACATAACTTTTTTTTAAAATTATTATTAAAACTGAGGCCACTTCCATCTTAGTTATTTGGTCAAATTAAGTAAAGTGTCAACAAGTGATTCTGTTTCTGGTCTGGTAAAGGTAATACCTCAAGGAGCTGCCGGCTTGTGGCCGATGATGACTATACTCGGCAAAACAACATTTGTGACAAAAGCCCTATTCGCACGGGATTAGTTTTACCTAGGGCTGGACGATATGGCCAAAATTTTTATCACGATATAGTTTCTAATTTCGGTCGATAACGATATAATTCGATATCGATATAAACAATATAAAAGCCTAAAAAAAACTATAAACTATACAAATAAATTATTGTTCACCTTGTATTTGTATTTAGCCTCCAAAAAGATGGAAATCACCATCAAATAAACATAAACTTCTCAACCCAATAATTCTCAGTCGGGTCATCTGGACAGTTTATTTTTTATAGAAACGTTTCATCCTCCATCCAGTTTCCATAAAAAAGAAACTGTCCAGATGACCTGACTGAGAATTATTGGATTTGGTACCTGGATTATTGAGCATGAACTTTCTTGCCATAAAATTCTCAACTGTGTCAATACTGTATTATTAGTTTTAACTTTAAACAAGAACTTTAAAATGTACAGTATTGAAATGCATAGTTAATTAAATAAAACTTTTGGGTGTTGTTATTTATAAGAAGCTGACATCTCATGGAAATTACTTAAGAATAAAAAAAAAATCAATTGCATTACTGTATAAAGTAAAATAGTTTTTGAATGACAAAGTTTTGAATATATTGTATAAGGTAATGATTGTTCCATATTTAATCTGTTGTATTGAAGTTTGGGGAAAAGCATGTAAAACTATTACAAACCCTGTTTTTATTTTATTAAAAAAAGAGCTANGGAAACAGGATTGTGTTGACTTGATATCACCATAAACATTTATAAAACTATTTATATGTTTTAAAAGATGATTAAATCAAAGCTGTTGGGAAGGTGTGTGCAGGTGAAGTGAAGGTTGTTGTTTGTTTGTAGTTATTTTGTATTTTTTAAACAAGGGGCAGATATTATACACTATTTTCGTCTTTCTGCACATTTTCATTCAGTGTTTTTTTTTAAACTTCTGATGAATTTGTTTTATTTTGAAGAAGAAAAAAAAACATGCAGCGCTGCTGCTGGGGCTGTTTGTTTACGTCGTAGTTTCAGGGAAACGTTGGCTCAAACTTTATTGTGCTTCATCTTCTGACTCTCATCATATTATATCAAGTGGAAACTCTTCAGATTAAACAAGTTAGATGTTCCCACCGCTAGTTAGAACGACTCTACGTCACGTTTTGCAAAATAAAGAAACCGAGTAGGAGGACCTCGCTGCAGATGAGACCTGCAGTAAACCGAACCACGTCCACACCGACGAATTAGTCTTTCCTCTCATCAGTGATGTCGTCTGCTTTCTCTTCGCTTGTGAAACTTTGTTCAGTCACATTCTGACGGTCATGAGCACTCGTTTGACTCGTTTTGAAGCGAAAACTTAACGCGCTTTGGAGACTAGCTTAGCTTTTAGCCTGCTACCGCTAACGCCTGCTGCTGGACTGAGCGCTGCGTAACAACGACGTCACCACGCACATTTTGTGTCACAGCTTTTTCTGTCCGGGCGCGTTGTTGAAGCAGCCGCTCCAACCCGAACAGAAACAGAAAAACGTCAATGAAACGTTGTAAAATCCTATCGAAATAATCGAAAATATGCTTAAACTTCATATCATCGTTATTGAATAAATGTATATCGCGATATTTATCGTTATTGAATTATCGTCCAGCACTAGTTTTACCTAGGGACCACATGTAATAAATAAGTTACTCCCCAACATCTGCTTTTTATGTGGCACATTCGCATGGGATAACCAAAGCCTGAGGTTTAGCTGAAATTTACAGACAACTTCCAGACATGATGTTAACACGCTGCATATTGCATCAGTTTACTGCAACTCCCTTCTTTATGGCCTCCCTAACAAATCTCTCCACAAGCTACAGATGGTCCAGAACTCGGCTGCCCGTGTCATCACTCAAACCTCCTACTATAACCACATCACTTCTGTCTGTCACAAACAGAGTGGTGTGGTGTATGCAGTCCAGTGCAGCGAGGTCTGCTCAGACCGTTACATTGGAGAAACGAAGCAGCCTCTTCACAAACGAATGTCCCAACACAGGAGAGCCACCACCTCTGGACAAAACTCAGCTGTTCACCTTCACCTCACGGACAAGGGACACTCATTTGAGGATGAAAATGTGCAAATTTTGGACCGAGAACACAGATGGTTTGAGAGAGGTGTGAAGGAAGCTTTGTGAAAACCTTCTCTTAACAGAGGAGGAGGTCTGAGATTTCAACTTTCCAAGACTTACAACTCAGTTTTGGGGCTGATTCACAAACGTCTTACACCGGATGGGAGCAGAGGTGTCTTGTCTGTGAATTAGACTAACAAAGTTTGTTGAGAAGCCCCTGTTGTTGGGCTGTGAGGTGTTTTTTGTCAATTTACATACAGTTGTTGTGTTTTCTGTCAGAGACTTCAAGGGAACTCCCTACTGTTAAGGTGTGATCTGTCAATTTACATGTATGTGTTACCTCAGCTTGCAATTTACATATGATGGTGCGTGACTCCTGTTATAAATCCACACGCACACACAGTCTAGTTCATTGAATTGATAAAGCTCCTCGGATGAGAAGCGAAACGTCTTCTGTTACAAATAAAGTCCAGTTGATCTTGAATTGAACACCTTTTTGATTGATCACTTCTGTCCTGCAGCAGCTCAACTGGCTCCCGGTTAAATCATGCATCATCTTCAAAATTCTACTCCTCACGTTCAAAGCTATCCACAACCTTGCCCCTCCTTATCTATCTGACCTCCTCCAAATCTCCATCCCATCACGCTCTCTCAGATCCTCCTCTTCGCTACATCTCCATGTACCCTCTGCCCGCCTCTCCACCATGGGGAGCAGGGCCTTCACCTGCTCTGCCCCTCACCTCTGGAACGCTCTACCGCCAGACCTTCGAAACACCACCTCCCTTTCTCTGTTCAAGACTGCTCTGAAAACTCATCTCTTTAATAATAATAATAATAATAATAACTTTTATTTATAACACACTTTACATCAAACAGATCTCAAAGTGCTACAATGAAAAATAAAATCAAGATAAAAATCAACCATAAATGCAACAAAGAAGAGGAACAACCAAGAGGATGGAGCCTCACAGATGATTGCATCAAAAACTTAAAATTCACAAAATGCAGATAAAATACTCAAAAAACTGGGTGCAATAAAAAACAAAAGCACAATTAATTATTTAAAAAACTGGATAAAAAGAAAGGTTTTAAGACCTTTTTTAAAACATGTCACGGTCTGTGGGGCCCTCAGATATGAGGGCAGGGCGTTCCACAGCCGAGGGGCAGCGCAGGAGAAAGCCCGGTCTCCCATTGTGCGAGACCGAGACCTGGGAGTGAGAAGAAGATGGGTGTTGGAAGAGCGGAGAGTGCGGGAAGGACAGTGAGGAGTGAGAAGTTCTTTTAAATAGGATGGTGCATTACCGTACAGGCACTGGAAGGTGAGCAGATACATTTTGTACGTGATCCGGGCAGAAACAGGAAGCCAGTGTAGTGAACGCAGTACAGGAGTGATGTGTTCATACTTACGCACTCTCATCAGGACCCTGGCAGCGCTGTTTTGGACATACTGTAGTTTTTGTATGTTCTTGCCAGGAATCCCGAAGAGAAGTACATTGCAGTAATCCAGTCTGGAGGAGACAAAGGCATGGACAAACGCATGACTTGCTTATCATTAACTTTACTAAATATATTTGATATTCTTTTGTATTTTATATTCTTTATATATTTTACATTTCAATTTGTTCCTGCTGATGTTTCAACTGTGTTTGTTTGTTTTTACACAATCTCTGTGATATGTTTCTTGCTGTGAAGTGTCCTTGGGTGTCCTGAAAGGCGCTTTTAAATAAAATGATGATTATTATTATTATGCAACATCCGCTAACATCTGATTGCTACGGGTCAATAGGCTTTTGCTGGCCTGGGACACAAAAGGTTATTTATGCACTCCAATGCAGCTTCCATTGCCAAAAGCAAATAAAAATGTGCCCAGGAATCAAAAGGGCCTAATTACATATCGGATCCTGCCCGTTTCTGTCCAAATCACAGAGAAGCCTAATTGCACTGGATTAGTATTATCACAGGACCTCGAAGTTCAGCAAAATATAGTAGGTAACTTGCGTGGGAATTTTTACTTTACAAATTACTGACATGGCTGGTTCGGTTCGCATGGAATTAACAACACAGACAATCTCCGTAATTATTACAAATAGCATGTGGTCCCTAGGTAAAACTAATCCCGTGCAAATAGGGCTAAAGTCTACAAAATATCTTGTAGCATTCGAGGGGATTTTTTAGTTTTGTTCAAATTTCCTCTCAAAGTTGTAGTTGCCAAGAATATCTTGAACCTTTCTCAGGTAATTTCTGGGAAATCTTGCTGTATTATAACACTGCATGAGATTCAGTCTTGTGATAGAAAACATCCTAAACTAAAGCCCTAAATGTTAGGGATGCACGATGTTATCGGCATGGTATTGGTATTGGCCGATATTAGTGTTAAAGTTCAATATCGGACATCGGCCATTCCATTAAAATAACTTGCTGATATTAAAGGCGCTGTTTTTGCCCGCAGCAGCAGCACAACTTGATGACGTTACAGCGGCAGCACAACACAATGATGCCACGTGCGCCTACCTGATCTCACGGCGGAGAGGAAACTTCAAAATGTCAGTGGTGTGGAAGTTTTATTTTTCGTTGGTGAGGTTGTCAGATTCCAAAGATTTTTGGACTACGTTGAGCCTCGCTACATCGTCCGCAGTCTGCTGGTGAAGATTCTCAGTCATTCAGGACATGGTAATTCCAAAAACGTTTAATACAAAAACAACTGGACTTTATTTGTAACAGAAGATGTTTCGCTCTTCAATTGAGAAAGCTCCTCGGATAAAGAGCGAAAGGTTTTCTGTTACAAATAAAGTCCAGTTGTTTTTGTATTAACGTTTTTGGAAATCCGCAGTTGGAGATAGTTTTCCGACATAACGTTATTCGAGTTACAAGCCGTCATTTCCGATGTCATTGAGAAGCTGATAGCTGATAGCACGACTTGTTGGGTGAGTTTCACCACAGACATTTGGATGTCATGTTAGCCCCGTTAGCATGATTAAGTCTTACAGCACAATGGATAGACAAAAACTCTGAACTTAAAAAGGCTGTCCTTCATGCACAGGAGTGCAGAGGATCCCACACTGCAGCTTGGAACCCAGAACAAGCACAAGGGAGACAGTATTGCATGTGACTGATGCTAATAAATAACATTTAACACTTTTCATATAATATAAGTCAAAGTGCTATACATATCATATGGCTGTTACTGAATATACTGTATGTCACTAGCTCTTACAGTTGTTGCACAATTTTTGTAGCAAATAAGCCTAAATAAAAGGGCCATGTTCTGACAAAGGAACGTGTATAAAATATCGGTATCAGCATCGGTTACTGGCCAAATAAGTTTCAACATATCGGCATATCGGATATTGGCCAAAAATCCAATATCGTGCATCCCTACTAAATGTTCAGGTGTAACGAAGACTATGGTGATGATTAAAAGTGATTATTATATTTATTGGGCAGCACGGTGGCACAACTGGTAGAGCTGCTGCCTCTCAGCGAGAAGGTTGCCGGTTCAAATCCCGGTCCGGGGCCTTTCTGGGTGGAGTTTGCATGTTCTCCCCGTGCATGCGTGGGTTTCCTCCGGGTACTCCGGTTTCCTCCCACAGACCAAAAAACATGCTTGTTAGGCTGATTGGTGACTCTAAATTGACCCTAGGTGTGAGTGTGAGAGTGGATGGTTGTTTGGTGTGAGTGAGACAGGTCCCTCTTGTAAATGAGTCCCCGTGACTCAACGAGGCTAGCCTGTATAAATAAAGGTTGAATGAATGAATGAATGAATGAATTAAAACACTTGTCTAAGAGTAGGCTACAGTTTTTTGATTTTCTAAAGTTGACTCCTCAAAATGTGACCACACAGCTCACTGGTTGCAAACTCTTTGAATTCAGTTAGACATCATGGAAAATTCACTTATTTTCTTCCAATTTGCCATTTAGTTTAGTTTAGTAGAGAAACACAATTTCAATCCTGTGTATGTCCTGTACATATTGCAGTTCTGACAATAAAGTTGACTTTGACTTGACTTTGACTAGTTATTAATGGTTGCAACCCCATGAGATACTACATTAAGCATTCTTGGCTTGGTTGCTAAACGCGCATGGCTACCTGAGATGTTTCTGAATCCGAAGCTACATCAGATTAAACAAGAAAGCTTTGCAGAAACAGTGGGAGCATGTGGAAAGTTCTTGCCTGTCTCTGTTACATCAAAACAAATGTAAACAAAATCTAAATCTTAATTCCTATTTTGATGAAGCTGAACTTCCTGGAGTCCTTGCTGGTTGACTTGCAACTGCTGAGAGCTGAGAAAGTTCGACTTGTGACCTCCAGACTCACAGAATTATTGGCCCTCATGCACGAACATGTTCGTATTTTTATCCTAAATTTCTCTTACTTTTGTTCGTACGAAGCGTTCGTACGAACATGCCACGTCAGATTCAACAAACTCTTCTATCCTCAGGAAAAGTGTGTAAATGAGCTACGTACGTATGATGAATTCCAACTGTTCTATTCACCTGCGCGTGCACGCGGAGAGGTTATTTACATAATTCCCACCCCTCAAAACACCATATAAGGCTACGTTTCCTGCCTCTGACAGCAGAACGGTCCGTTCATAAAATGACAGCGAAAAATAAAAAGAAGAACTGTACAGGTACGGAGATTGACGTTCTGCTCTCCTTGATCGAGAAAAGAAAATATGTCCTTATTAGCAGCGTCACTCGTGGGATAAAGGACAGCTAAAGCCAAAGAATGTTTGTTTATAATAAATGTGGACGTTACAGTATACGCACGTCCTGGTGGCTCACTGGGTAACGCATTGGGCCGTTAGGTGCTCTTAACCTTATCTAGACCTCGTGGGTTCGATTCCCACAAGGTATGACTATTTTTTTCCCTTCTTTCTTTAGATTATTTATTCATTCCAGATTAAAAAGACTTTATGCTTTTTTTCTTGTTGTATTGTAAATAGCTTTCTTGTGTTTTTTAAATCTGGAATGAATTAAAAGAAGAAAAAAAAAAACATTGTCCCATGTGGGAATTGAACCCATAAGGTTCGGAACTGCGACGCAACGCTCATCTCATTGAGCTATCTGAGATCTATGACTGTAACAGGAGGAGGTCCATTTAAAGTCTGCGTTACCGAGACAAATTAAACTTAAATTAATTCATAATTTAAGTTGGGTTTAGTTTGAGATCTTCATATTAATATTGTAGTGTTAGAAAACGGCATTGATAACAAATTGATTTTTATTTAAATACTTTAATCCTTTAGTCATTATTACATTTACAATTATAATTCGACTTCAAACAGAAAATTGTCAAAAACAATTGTGGTGCGTGATTTTTTTAAACTCAAACTATTTTTTAAATAACGAAAAATGAAGTTATTAGTGAGGAAATTCCGTCTGGATAACAGCAGACTGGCTGCTCGTAAAATATACGACAGGTCCGGACCACTCGTAAATTTTGTTCGTATCTGAAAAAAATCGTAGGATACGAAAACATTGTTGAATGCCACAAATGATCCTAAATCACTCGTACGCACAGTTCAAGAACAAATCTGTGCATACGAACGGTTCGTGCATGAGGCCCATTGTTTCTACACTAGGTTTGGTTTTCTATTGATTTATCAAACAAGGCATTGATCTTTACTGGCAGGGACAAAGCCAGGCTACAGTAGTTAACTCGGTGTACAGCTTTTTACGCTAAGCTAGGCTGTCAATAAATATTTGTCCAATATAATTGGGTTTTTGCAATGTGCACAATTTTACAGAATTTTAGCAGTTCACCCTCCTCTTTTCTGTTTTATTTGTACACATTTTTACGTGTTATGAATGTCAGGCCCCCAGTCAAACAGAGCCATTACCTGTGGACACAGCAGATTGCCTGCTGCTAACCCATGGGAACCTATAAGCTATTGAAACCCCTCTGCCACGGTACCTTCACCCCCCCTACACCCCCTTAGCAGAAAATCACTTTATCAGCAGCTAGCGAGACCCTTGTGACCGCTATTTGTCACCTCATTTAGAATTGTTGCCGAGCTGTCAAAGCTGCAGATTTCAGGTTCTACAGAAAAAGGGGAAGTGTAAGTCAAAGCACTCAAGCTTTTCCTAGAACATCGACCTTTGTAACTAATGTCCATTGGTTTAAGAAGAAAAAACAACAACAAAATAAAAACTTTGAGGTTCTTTACTCAGAACTATGGAGCGGAACTTGTTAGGCTCTTGTTTATTTTTCGAGGCTTTAATGCGAGCAGTATGTTCTTAATGAGGCCTGTGATTTCTCCCTCAAATGTGGCGTTGTGGTTAAAATTAGATAGCCGTCTCCTCCTTCCATCTCTCTCCGTCAGCATCCTTTGTTCTGTGTACAGATGTGGCACTGTGCCGACACGGCCTCTGTTGTTTTCGGGGGAGGATGGAGTCGATGTTGACAGCACTCTGACCCGCTCAGTCTCCTTCACGAGGCCTGATGGGGAACCTCGGCGCCCCTCTCATGGCAGCTCTTAGATCACTAATCCTTTAAACTGCTCCATCACAGGAGACACTTTTATTTTAAGGATAAATTAGAAGAAATCAGAGGGTCCTGCCATCTCGATGTCTCCACACCATCCTTTCTGCTTTCACCCTTTCCTTGCTCTCTTTTCTCACCTCAAAGCCGAATAATGGGACAGCGTCTGTCTGTGAGGGTTTTGTGGGGTCAGGGAGGGACGTCATTAGGCTGGTCTGAGTTGGTCAGTTCTGTTGGAGGGGGGTTGGGGGTCAGAAAGAGCCTTGTTTACAGACTGTGTGTGTGTGTTTACATTCCTGATGGTGAGCACTAGTTTTAGAGACTGCTGGAAGTGAAAGGAAATGCTTTTATTCTGCTTAGTAATGGAAAAATCCAGCCCAAAACATCAAGGAATCCAAATTGAGGGAGGAAAAAAAACAAGTTATTTATTTGGTGGACTCTGGCTGGTGCATTGTGGGTAGAAAGAGGGATGGCTTCACGGATGATTCTGACACTTCCTATATGGACAAGGGCATGGGAAAAACTGTACAGGATTCAGTCCCCTGCTTAGATCTAGAAAAAACACATTTTTGACTTTTTTAAATGACAACATCTGCATCCTTTTTAAAACACATTCATTTATCAGGCAAGGATAAGGATGCAAATTGTGATCATTTTTATACAACATTTAAAATCTTAGGGAGTAATCTCTGTATGTGTGCCAAAAACAATCATTTATAATCAACCAATGACATAAAATGTTAAAAAGAGTAAGCTCAGTTTATAGATTAGAAAAAAAAAACCTTTTTCAAATGTTAAAACATGAAAATGATTTACGGTAACACAATGTCCGTCCGCCTGTCCGTCCATCCATCCATCCATCCATCCATCCATCCATCCATCCATCCATCCATCCATCCATCCTTCCATCCATCCATCCATCCATCCATCCATCCATCCATCATTGTTATACCTTTTTGTGTCAGATGCTTGTTGTCTGTACCTTTATTGCACCTGTCCTCACCTGAAGCTCTGCTGTGGTTTTCTACACTTTGCCTCATGTTTTGAATTTATTTATTTTTGGATTCCTGCTTTTTCAGTGCCCGTAGTTTGTCATTTAATGAAGTATTTTCAGTTAGACACCTCCTGTCCTCCTGTTTTAGTCTTGCATTTGGATCCTCCAAATGTATTACCTCGTCTGCTTTTTTTGTTTAATATACGGAACATATACATTTTTCTACAGAAAAGCTGTTTCATCATCTGTAGAAAGCATTTTCTGTGTGTTTTGTCTCACGCTGCTGCTTTTTTCTGTGCATGTTTCAATCATATCTACATAATTACTTGGCCTGGGCAGGCACACAACAGTAGAACTGCAGGGCAGTATAACTTCACTGAACCTGGTAAATGTCAATTTAAGTAACAACAGTCAAGTTTAAGGTGAACATTGGGGAAAAGCGAATGCTGGAATCTGTGCTGTCTGTGAAAAATGGCATCCTTTTTTAGCTGTAAAGATTTATTCTGTCATTTTAACGTTTTTTCTGTTTGTTGTAAATAATGTACTTGAATAAAAGTTTGACTCCTAGTCCCATTGAAGAGATTTGAAACGGCACACAGGCCTCTAAAACACAAAGCATTTTTTTTTTTTAAAGTGATGAGTAACTTAATAGTTAGTACTCATTAAGACTTAATCCAACAGTTTCTGAACTAAAATGATAGTCTTATAAATGTGTGTTTTTGTGTGACTAATTTTCTGTTGTCTGAGTTTTAATACTGCAACAGAGAGTTGTAAGTTGCTTACTTGGTGGGTTAACTTCAGTGTGCTTTGGACTACTCTGACTGAGGAAGCCCTCTGGAGTGAGGGTGAAACGTTTCTGCTAAAAAGAAACTGTCCAGATGAACTGATTGAGAATGAGCGGATTTGATACCTGGACTATTGAGAATTAACTTTCTTGACTGCAACAGAGACTTTATTTCTAATATTGTTTATTAAAACTAATTATTAAAATCATTTAAAACAAAATAATTTTTGTTTTAAAATTTAGTGATTTATTTAAATGATTATTCTCTGTTTTTCCAGTCTGTTGGGATTTTTTTGAATGCATTTATTTTTAAGTAAATTAAAGGGGACCTCAGATGTATTTTTTAAATTTTTATGGTATTTCTGTGGGATATCCAGACCCTATTCCTTCAATTTAATGCACAAAATAATTATTAGATAATCAATTATACCCTTTTTAATTCTGCCATTTTTAACTTTCGTTTTGAACGACCGGTTTCTTGAAGTCCACGCCCTTCAACGATCTGTTCACGCCCTCTGTAACAGCCAGTATCTGTAATGTGTTGTTGTTTTAAAATTAGCTCTTTTTTTATTACTCATTTGACTTACTGTTAGTGTTAGCTTAAGATAACTTACCGAAACCCGTCTGAGCGCGCCGCAGTTTGCTGCTCCTTTTAGCATTAGACCACCCGAATCCGAAGCTAATGTTAGCTTGTTCCTCTTCCGGTTTTCGCCAGCTCCGCTCGTTGCACGCGATGAGATTTTGGGAGTTATCGCTGTTCCAGTGAAGACAACACAAAGTTCACCAAGTGTCTCCCGTAAATTAATCTGTAAGGAGAAGGTCCTCTTGCTGCGAGCCTGCTGCGAGGCTGCTGCAAGGCTGTACAGTTGAAGCTCCGCTCCATCGCGCCGGAAGAGGGTCCCGTCGAACCCGGTCCTTCCGCCTGTGGTCCGCTCGTTTAATTTTTGCCGGCTGCGCGTTGGCAGCGATCGCAAATACACTAAAAATTGAACTAAAACATAAAAATAACAATTATACTTTATTTATAAAGCCATTTAAAAAAACACAGCTGCAACAAAGTGCTGTACACATGAAATTAAGAACATATAAACAAAAGATGAGATGAAATCATGAAAAACAACAGTCATGTGTTTAATACAGAAGTGGGTTGAGCCTAACCAGGGGTTGCTAGGTGAGGGGCTGGACTCAGGTTTGATCTGATTGGCTGGCGGCTTGTGACGTCAATAAATGCAGGAAGTGTGAATCCTGGTGTATTTATCAAAAATAAATAAATCTACTTAGAGTAAATAAACCACTGGGTGCATTTTTTTGGCACAAGGACTGTTTTTTTATGAAGTAAATACCCAAAGTTTAGTAAAAAAACATTAAAAAGTGAATTTTGCATGTGTGGTCCCCTTTAATTTAGAAGCACTTGGAAACATGTGTTTGCCATACATTTTTATTTTATTATTTCCATCCATCCATCCATCCATCCATCCATCCATCCATCCATCCATCCATCCATCATCTTTACCGGTACTCATTTCTACAATTTTTTTTTTTTTTTACTTATGAAATAATCATTTAAACAAAAGGAAAGTTTTAACTGCAAAATAAAATGCTTTTCTTTCTTTTTCCTTTTGTAAATCTGACAATCTGGACTTATTATTCCTCATTATGGGATGGAGAAATGAAATCTAATATGCATTAGGGGGAATAACTGAGAAGCTTTTAAGCATTTCCTGTTTGTTTTTGTCATGAAATGTTGGCGAACTGGCTCCAGAATTTAAAGTGAAGTGCATATGTCCAGTTCAGTGAATGCCACAGTTCTGAGCCACTGCTTCACAGCTTACACAGACAAGCATAGACTTTCTACCTCTGTCTGACAGGAAACAACTAAAAATATCAGTCGTGCTGTAATTACTACGTTGCAGTCTTTATAGTTGGTACCATATCTGGCCAAAGCAACCACCAATGAATGCAATTGCTGTGTGCAGAGGGGAGAGTGTCATGTCAGTTAGCTCATCTTGTATAAATATATGGCATACAGTTGGACTAAGTGCCACCCTTCCTGCCTTTAAAATATGTTTCATGAGGCCAAGAAATCATTAACAGCTGAGTGAAAAATATCTCCTAACAGGTACGGATGAATTCCCCGTCACTTTGATGAAAGACAGTCAAAGGTTTACGCTCATTCACCTTCTGATACTCTGATTGTCGGGCCAACACCTCTCTGTGTGCTTTATTGTTACTCCATGGTTCCCTTAATTACTGTAATAAGTGTTTTCCTTTTTCCTTCAGAAGATCCATGAGTCACAGTCTATTAAGGCCACACATGCTAGAGGACAGGGCTAACACCAGATGCCGGGTCTATCGACATCAGAGAACAGCCACTATTCGTCCAGAGCTTGAGCTAACTTGAGAAATGTTTCATAAATGACGCGAGGTGGGTTGCTCTGCAGCTTTTAGATGCAAAGCCCCCCACCCCTCTTTGTTTCTTTGGGAAAGCTGCGGAATGCTCACTGAGGCGTTGACAGATTGAAGAAGTCGACACAAAGATTGTTTCTGTGTTGGTGTGAGCTGGTTTACATGCTGTCATAGACACACACTTAAGACATGTCCAGTAAGCGCCAGTGTTTGTTTAAAAATGTATTAAAAGAAACGTACAGTTTCAGAATTGTTTAGTGATTTGAAGCTGAAGAATTTCGGAAAGATTTTGAAGGTTTAGAGAAGAAAATCAAATAGTTTGCCTAATTGCTCCTTTTGATTTGCATGAGGAAAAAGTAAACAGACATGAAAAAACATTAATTTAACTTAAAACGTTGGGAGTTTATTATCAGTTCATTATGATATAAAATTTACTTTGAATAGTTTGCACCTGTTGTACAGCATTTGTCTTTCGAGCAATCATACAAATTGCCGTAATACTTAATAATGGGGAGTGGTGGCACAGTGGTTATGGAGCTTTGTAAATGGAGCTTACTTATACAGTATAGCACTTTCCAGCCCCCTATGAGGGGCCCCAAAGCGCTTCACAGTACCAGCCATCCACCCATTCATACACACACTCATACACCGGTAGCGGTAGACTGCCATGCAAGGCGCTGCCAGTCCTACCGGGAGCAACTCGGGGTTAAGGGTCTTGCCCAAGGACACAACAAGGTATGCCTTGACCGGGGATCGAACCCGTGACCTTCTGGTCATGAGCCGGCTGCCCTGCCTCTACACCATCTCGGCAATCCCATCTTCTGGTTAGAGGCAGTGGACCTGTGATCGGAAGATCGCCGGTTCAAGCCCCGGTACTGACAACATCAAAAAATGTGGGTGGAAAAAGGTGAAACACCCACACCTGTCTCCACCCTCATTTGCCCCACTCTGGGCCCCTGAGAAAGGCCCTTAACCCCCACCATCTGCTCCCTAACAGGCCTCTCTTGAAAATGAGTTCTCGTGGCTCAATGAGATTACCTGTATAAATAAAGGGTAAATGAAAATACAGTTTTAGGGCGTCCAGTTTGAAATTGTATGTCTTCTTCAGGAGTGATATAAGCAATTGCACCTACTGGGGTACCTCTGTAGTCAGGGCTTCAGTTTTGTAATCCCGAAGCTGTGAATACAAGGCCAGGTACTGTTCAGAACGGCACGTGATGCAAAACAACTAATCTTTCATGTGGCTTCACTTACTGTGGTGACCCCTGAAGAAAGAAGCAGCAGAAAAAACAAGAATAAGTTATAGCTTGAGTTCTTTACCAGAGGCCTGTGAGTTTTAGGGTTCTGTTCAGCATCTTAGCTGTTCCTTGGACTTCGCTCTTCTGGTATATCTCTAGCCGTTTTCGCACTGCACAGCCCTCTCCGGCCCTCCCCAGCCCAGCTCGTCCCGGAGCCCTGCCTGGCCCGCCCTCATTTCGCATTGTGCAGAGATTATTATTAGTCATGGGCGTAGCCAGGACTTTATGAAGGGCGGTTCCTTTATAGGAAAAGTGGACTCCTGGAAAAAGTAATACGCCTCGGTGGCTCACTGGAAGACCGTCGGCTTGTCACTCTAAATTATTGTCTTTTATTGGATAAAAAAAGGGAGTTTGTGTTAACCACAGGCATAACACAAACTCCTTTTTTAAATCCAATAAAAGACTAACGTAAAATAAGTTGAACCAGGTGAGAATCGAACCCGAGTCAAGATAAAGTTTAGAGTGGCAAGCCGACGCTCTTCCACTAAGCCACCGAGGTGTATTACCTTTTTAAGTAGTCCACTTTTCCTATAAAGGAATCGCCCCTCGTGAAATCCTGGCTACGTGCAAGAGCTAGAGAATATTAGTTATATTTTAATGAAATTCAGCTTGAGCCCGAGGTTGTTGTTAGAACGAGTTGATGACTCAACACGCAGCAGTCCCGCCCCTGCTGCAAACAACGAATCAAATGGTGAGCAGTACATGACGTCAAACTGGGCCCGGGAGCTCGGCCCGATTAGAACCTCCGTCGGTGGGGTTCCAAAACGCGGGCTGCCGCCGGCCCGAGAAGGCAAATGCGAACCACACGGTTAGAAGCCGGGCTGGGCCGGGGAGGGCCATGCAGTGCGAAAACGGCTTCTGAGGTTGTTCCTGGGATCTGTTGGAGCCACTCTTCCAGTTTGGGGGTTCACAGTGCTCCAGTGAACACTGGGACTACTGATGCTTTGACTCTCCACAACTTCTGCATTTCCTCTTTCTGTTCTTGGTATTTCTCCATCTTCTTGTGCTCCTTCTTCCTGATGTTACAGTCACTCAAGGTATTTTTCGTCTCTTTCTGCCGACTCCCACACGATATATACTGTATATTTTTTAAATCGAGAGTCTGCAACAGGAGGTTCCAGAATCCCAGCACCTCTGTAGAGTCCCGAAAGGATCCACCTTATGAGAACATTGACAATGGGTTGCTGCAGCAACAGAAAATCAGTCTGCAGCACTTGGAAATGGGTTGCAGTCCATTGCATAGGAGGTGGGAGCAGTGTCCTCTGTGGCACGTGTGGTCAGACGGGACACTCTGGTCAGTGCTGTATCTGGCCTGATGATGAACATCAATGTCCTAACAAGAGGGATAGAAGATGGGATACAGGCAGGTGGGAGATTATTATGGTCCAGTGGCCCCTCAACTCGAAAATGGAGAGGGAGGGGAGAGCGCATGAGAAGGTGAATGTGCATTACGCACGGGTGGACACCAGCGTAACCTGCGAAAATGAAAAACCCCAATCAAAAAAACTATTTTGACAAAAATAATGTAGCTGGGCAATTCATTATTAACATTTGTTTCAGAATGTAGGCTGGTTTTCATTCTTTGGTGGCTATTAAGGGTCAGTTCTGTTTAGTTTGAACTACAAGCCACAATATATTTCTGTTAATGGTGTTTTTCTTTGGTTAATTGGCCTATTGCATGAAAAATAAAAAGTTTATATACCTCAAATGGCTCATGCGAAATGACTTTAAATCAGAGTATTCTGTGTCTGCACTCCTGCAGGATTAGGTTGTCCCACATGTGTATCATTCTCCCACATTTATGACATCTTGCTCCAACCTGTGACGTTTCACGATGTTGTGCAATATGCAGCACACAACTATGATTTAAGCCACCTTTTCTGTGCTATAGAGCAGTGCTCCTCCTGTCTGATTCAAACAATGGAACCCACTTTTCAGTATGCCGATGGTGTACTCCACAATATTCGTTCATCTAATGTGGGCCACATTACAGCGGTGCTCTCCTGGAGTTGTCGAGTTAAGCACAGGTGTCAAGAGGAATGGATGAAGGGGGTGTTCACTGTCACCTTAAAAATAGATTGGAAACTGCCATCACATATTTGTCATTGTGAGGATTTATTTTGTTCTACAATGCATTACATAACCAACTTACCCAAAAGCCAGCCATCTCCATATTTGCTATCTCTCAACTTTGCGAATAGAAGACTATTCCTCAAGACAAATGAGCTGTGTGCCGACTCTGGATATTTTTGTCACATTGGTCATGACCCCGTTTGAGTCACACACAACTTATCTATTCAAGGAATGTGTCTTCTTACGATTATGGTATAAAACCTCCCAGTCTGAGAGTGAGGGAATTATATGTATCTGCCCTTCCTGCTTGACATTGTGTTTAAAACTTGGGACAGCACACCTGAAACACTGCTCTGGGAGTGACCAACACCAATAGCCAAAGTGCACTGAAATGACACAGATTCAAGGAAATGTAGAGTTGAAAGGAGTTTTGTCTCAGGTGATATGGCATGACTCATTGTTGTGACTGGCTCTGTCAGCTTTTAGATAATCCAGAAGCTTAACCTGCTTCTTCCTTTTTGGGTCACGGGGGTCACTGGTGCCCATGTCCAGCTATCACTCTAGCCGTTTTCGCACTGCACAGCCCTCCCTGGCCCAGCCCGGCCCGACCCGGCTTCTAATCCGGGTTTGTCTTGTTCGCAGTTGCCTTTTCGGGCCGGCGTCAGCCCGAGTTTTAGAACCCGACCGACGGAGGTTCTAAGTGGGCCGAGCTCCCGGGCCCAGTTTAAATAACACGAAGCGCGCACCCATACAGAGCATTTTCGCCTTTCAGCGCGAGCTAAATTTCATTAAAATATAACTAAAAAAATATGTGTTAGCTGAATATATATATTAGTGTTTCTGAGTTTAATTTTTGTTAATAACTGATTACAAATCAGCTTATTTTAGAACGTAAATAACACGAAGCGCGCACACAAGAACTCCCCACCCACTTTAAGTTTTTAAGCGTGCGTCGGACCTGGAAATAGCAACACGCCTCGGTGGTTCATTGGAATCGCGTCGGGTTTCCACTCCAAACTTTATCTCGACTCGGGTTCGATCCTCACTTGGTTGAACTTATTTTACGTTTGTCTTTTATTGGATAAAAAAAAGGAGTTTGTGTTATGCCTGTGGTTAACACAAACTCCTTTTTTTTATCCAATAAAAGACAAACGTAAAATAAGTTCAACCAAGTGAGGAAATGGCGTTGGCTAAGAACTCCCCACACTTCAAGGCGGCTCTCCGCACACTGTAAAATGAGCGGGGGCGGGCCAGGCTGGGCTCAGGGGCAACCCGGGACGAGCTGGGCCGGGGAGGGCTGTGCAGTGTGAAAACGGCTTGTGTGAGAGGCATTGGACACCCTGGACAGGTCTCCAGTCCATCACAGGGTCACATAGAGACAAACGAGACAAACAACCATTCACTCTCTCACTCACACCTAGAGACAATTTAATTAATTTCAATTCAGTTCAGTTTATTTATATAGTGCCAAGTCACAACAAAAGTCATCTCAGGGCACTGAACAGAACCATTCACATACATAAAAAGTCTGTTAATAACATTATTTATCTGAGAAGCAGACTGCTTTGAGTTGAACTTTGTTGCAGACTCTCATCTGGAGGAAGCATGAAGGCGACAGTGAAAAGAAAAAACTCCCGAAGAAACCTTTAGCAAATCCAGGCTCAGGACAAGTGGCCATCTGCTTCGACTGGCTGGGTTTGGTAGGAACAGATGCACAATGGCAGGTTGAGAATCACATGTTAAGATAAAAATAAATTCAAATGCAAATTATTTGTTTGTATCCAACAAAGTTAAGTCAGGTCCTCCAGATGGTTTCTTTGTGTTGAAACATTTCGTCTTTCATCCAAAAGACGTCATCAGTCTGAGGAGCTGCAACAATCTCAGTCCTGTAAGCAGTACACTCACATAGTGGGTCAACCAGTTTGATGGTGATAAGATGGTTTATGGAGTCCGCCCTCTCCGCCGTCGATTCCTCTGAGGCAGCCATCGCCAAAGTTGTTCAAATCATCAAAGCTCATGCTGAATAATCCAAGTAAAAAACATCTAACAAAGTTCTTTGTGTTGAAATGTTCCATTGAAACCATCTTAGTACCATCAAACTGGTTGACCCACTATGTGCGTTAGCCACTTATGGGACTGAGTTTGTTGTAGCTTCTCAAACTGATGAAGTCTTTTGGATGAAAGACGAAAAGTTACAACACAAAGAAACTGTTCAGACCTGGATTATTGAGCATGAGCTTTGATATGCATTTATATGAATTTGTACCATATTCGTCGGAGTACAACACACAGTTTTTTTGCTCATTTGAATGTCCTGCGTGTTAGACACAGAAGCATGTTAGTTATGGATTTTTCCCCATATTTTTAGACCCATTTTTGACTCTGATTTCGCCGTTTTTCATTTTGGGCAAAAATGGTGCAGTACCAGTTTCGGCCGCTATGGGCGCTATGGGCAGCAGCAGAGTACTCAGAAAGCGAAGAGGAAGAGGAGGGCCACTTCCAGACCGTTCCTAGCTCATGTGTCCGAAAAAAGCCTCCTCTGGTCGGACTGACTCTGTTGCTGCCGCCTCCTACTCTGGATGTAGCTGCTGTTACTAGACTGTTAGCTGTGAGGTTCACTGTTTTTGTTAGCAAGATAACTCATAAACCACACCGCGGATTTTCTTGAAACTTAAAGAGCGTAATTTGGTGCTCGTTTACAAATTATTAGCTGTATAAGACATTTGAGATAAAATTCAATTTTTTACAATTTATTTTAGTAGCGCACGCGAAGAAGTCAAACCCAAACAATTTATAATCCAGCAGATTTGACCATTTCGTGAATTGATTAAGGAACGGTTAAGCTCAGGAACCCTTGTGCTATAAAGTCAGCTAAGAAATATATATTTTTAAAGCATTTATTTAGCTAAATTTAAAGAAATAAAGCGTCCCACCCGCCTGCATGCAAATCGGCGAACTACTTTTAAAAATCCAGCTGATTTGAACATTTCGTGAATTGGTTAAGCTCAGGAACCCTTGTGCTATAATGTCAGCTAAGAAATATATTTTTTTCTCGCAAAGAAATAATAGTTTTTACCGTGTTTCCTTGTAAATTCCTTCGTGCTGGCTCGCTTCTGTGGCAGCCATTTTCAGCAGGGTAAATGAGGCGCTGACGCGTCACGTAGCGGTGACGCATAATAGATGCGTATTAAACACAGAAGCGTGTTATTTACGGATATTTCAAATATATTGGCAATAATTGGACAAAGCGTGTTATACACAGGAGCATGTTAAAGTCTGACAAATACGGTAACTACCTGTATTCATTTGAAGAAATGAGATCAATTTGTTCTCTAGTAAGCCTATAGCAGCATAACAAGCCAACCCTAATTATAGGATTTATCAAGAAGGAACATCTTAAGCCCAGTCTCAAAACTGGACAATGTGTCAGCCTTATGGCCAGAAATTTAGAATTACCAGTCTGCCTAACATGCATATTTTTGGTCTGTGGGAGGAACCCATGTATGCACAGAGAGAACATGCAAACTCCACCCAGAAAGGGCCTGGGTCGGGATTTGAACCGATGACCTACTTGCTTAGAGGCAACAGCTCTACCAACTGAGCCACTGTGCCACCCACACTGAGTCATTTGCTATGTTTAGTTAGTTCAGGGAGTGCACAACTGTCCTGGCCATGAATTTCACAATGCATAGTTTTTATTTAAATATCTAAACCAAGAAGTTGAGAAAATTATTTTCAGACTAATGCACAATTTTGGCAGCACAGTGTCGCAACTGGTAGAGCTGCTGCCTCTCAGTGTGCAGGTCCCTGGTTCAAATCCTGGTCTGGGGGCCTTCCTGGTTGGAGTTTGCATGTTCTCTTCGTGCATGCGTGGGTTTCCTCCGGCTACTTCGATTTCCTCCCACAGAACAAAAACATGTATGTTAGGCTGATTGGTAACTCTAAATTGTCTCTAGGTGTGAGTGAGAGAGTGGTTGTCTCGTTTGCCTCTATGTGGCCCTGTGATGGACTTGCAACCCATCCAGGGTGTTCCCCGCCCCTCGCACAGTGATTGCTGCACACATGGGCACTGGCGACCCTCGTCGTGACCCAAAATGGAAGAAGCGGGTAAAAGATAATGGATGGACGGATGCACAATTTAACTGAGTAGCATTGCTTGAGGGAATGCAAATCACGTTAACCTTGCATGCTGAAGTTTTAATCAAAGACGTTATGCCGTCCAGTGTTCCCCCTAAATAACTTGCCATTTTTAGGGCGCTGGTGGGGGGTAGGTGGGTGGGTGACCAGAGATACAGCTGTGTGCCGTTTGTACCAACAGTTTTAGAGTGAGGGGTGTGGGGGAGAGAGACAGAGACACATCTGAGCCGCACGCTGTTTGTACCAACAGTTTTTAGCTAGCTTTTTAGCTAGCACACCTGTATTGCGATTACGTTATAGTGTTATGTCAGTGCAGACAGGTGGTTGGGGGGGAGGGGCGGGTTCGGTAGACGGTGCGAGCGCCCCACTTGTATAATGGTAGGGGAAACACTGTCGTCTGGTGGTTGCTTGGAGTTCATGCAATGGATTAACTCAGCTATTACCACTCTGAATTTTAGCTCAATACTGTGGGTCAGGGTCGTTTGTGTGTTGGCTGTTGTTGATTAGCTGTGGCAGCCATCTGGAATCAGGTTGTAGATGTCTATCCAGTTATTACTTTCTGAACTTTTTATGTAAAATCTGTCCAGCTGTTAATGAGATATTTTGCTGAAAGACAGACATACACACACATCCGCACCCAGGCAATTACATAATCACCGGCTGTCGTGAAAGTTGGATAAACTACTGTAATTTTCAATATTTAATCTCTGCAGAAGAGCTGTTTTTGCAGACTATATTGCCCATCATGCATCTGAATAACAACTTTTCAGTTGTTCAAACGTATAATTATAAGGCAGACATTTAGTGTAATTTTGTCTTTAAAACACATATATTTTTGTTTTAAGGCAGTGTGGTGCCTTTTTTTTTGTCTGAAGCTGATGTTGTGCATCTTTACAGTTTATTTTTACATGAACCAGGTGAAGGGACAGATTTAGACGCAGTCGATTTCTTTCAGTGGGTTCACCCAGCCTTCACATTCATGCTCATTTTGCTGTTGCACTTGGATTAATTTGAGGCTTTGTGCTCTGAGCAGGAAGAGCTTTTGAAGGCATGATCACAGAATTTAAAAAGCTAAGTATTTGTCAGTGGTCATGACTCCTAAACATTTTAGTGTGTGAGGGATGAGTGTAAATATCTCAAATGGAACCACTGGATATTTTTATTTTAAGCCTTTTAGAGGCTTGCTGGACAGCCAACAGTGTACCCCTTCATTAGATGAGACGGGAATCTGGGCAGTAGCTCTGGTGAGGTGCTAAATCTTGTCTTACGTTGACGTCTGCTTTTCTGCTTTTTGTGGTATGAGGCTGGCTAGTGTCCAGCCCTGAATAACCTAGAAATACCCACTGTGCTGAAACAGTCAGGCAACAATCCTCTCAGATTTACAGGTTAATAAAAAAATAACAATGTTGCATTTCATGAGGATGTTGCTTTTGACCGAAATGTATAATCGGTGCATGAAACCACTCCATATTTCCCAGAAATGACAACATTGTCTTTTATTTCCACTTGTGTGTGAAAGCTCTTGTGTGTTTCTGTAGAGCGTTGCTGCTTCGCACCAGCAGCAATTATTCCAACCTGAACGCCATCCTGCTCAACCGCAACCTAAACTGTAGTGTAAGTGTGGTTCAAAGGTGGATAATTACAATATGGTCCTTTGTAATTATACACGGTTTGACAAACGCTGCGATCACAAGAACACACTTTTACGGTTTTGAACCCGACACCCTTCCTGCTCTGCCGCAGAGCGGTAATGAGAGTGAAGGATATAATCAGATAAATGGCCCAGTGGGGAAGAAACTGAGGGTTTTTATTTTGATTCTTATCCACAAATATCTGTTGCACTGCGGAATCCGTCACCACATAAAAATGTTAACTTAATTTCTGTAAAATTGACTGAGTTAAAGTCGTCTTTATGTTGGCTAAGGTCGATTAGTTGTGGTTGCTATATTGAATCGGATTGATTCCAAAACTTCATCATTTCCAGATGTACATTTATTAGTTAAGTCTTGAAAGTGTTATTAAAATCCGTCAAGTGGTTCTTAAGATTTTTGCTAAGACAATTATTTGCAGTGGCTGAAACGTCGTCAGCCACAGAATAGAAGTCCAGTTGTTTATGTATTTTATTTATTTTATTTTTTATACCATCTCATGTGTGGCAGAGCATCTGCAACAGCATACTGGAGGTAGAAACAAACTCAAGTATCGATCCCATCACATTGGATGTTAGGCTGATTGGTAACTCTAAATTGACCCTGGGTGTGAGTGAGACAGGTCCCTCTTGTAAATGAGTCCCCGTGGCTCAACGAGGCTAGCCTGTATAAATAAAGGTTGAATGGTTCCAAAATAACTATATGTTTGTATGGATTCTCTGGCATCCAGGACAAGGCAAATAAAAAAATAAATAAAAAAGCAACAGGATTTCTGCTCAAGTTTTAACCTGCATAGGTTGGAATCGTTCCCCTCAATATTAGGATTGATCTGCATATTTCTACCTCCCCGATGGGACTGACATGACCATTCAGACTGAGATTGCTTTGAAAAATGTTGGATATACAGGTAGTCCTCGACTTACGGCGGAGTTCCGTTCCTACGCCCGTTCATAACACGAAAATCGGCGTAAGTCGAAATACACATATACACTGACCGCCCCATATATACGTACATGTACGGTACTACAGTTACCAAGCACTTTGCCTATCCTAACACAGTACCCTACATAATTATCAAAAAAACACATACAGTACATTTGGAGCCATTATGAAGGAAAAAAAATAGTTAATTTCTTACTGGGAGCTGGTCAATTCTTCCTCCGTCTGTTAGCATGTTAGCTCGTGCACCTCCGAGCTCCTGCAGCTTCACGCGGTCCACAACGTTTACAGCAACGTCTGTTAGCATGTGCTCAGCTGTAGCCTCTGCCTTGTAAACCTCTGCTCCAAAAAACAAGGTCTCCTGTATTTCCACGAGCGGTCCAGCGGTCCAGAGTTAGCACATTAGCCCCCCTGACCTCCTCTGCTCCAGTCTCCTGTAAGTTTTCAGCGCGTCAAGCTCCCCCCTTCCTCCCTCCCTCCTGTAAGTTTCCACTGAGCCCGTGTCAAGCTCCCCCTCCCCCCCTCCTGTAAGTTTTGTTTCAGTATTTTCTGGTGTAAAGGCGCATAAACCACGTAACTCGAACAATGCTTTTCAATGGGAGGGTGTTCGTAACAGCGAAACGTCGTAACTCGAGACCGTCGTAACCCGGGGACTACCTGTATTCGATTTAGTACCACATATGAAAAGAACTGAATCAAATTAGAAAAAGAAGGAAATTGTCATGTTCAGACTGTCATAAAAATTGTATATACAGTATGTCACATACAGGCCAAAATGAATAAATACAGATTTGGGTCACTTTTTTAGCCTACTGTGTGAACGTAGCCGATGTGTCAGGGATCAGTCTGTGACTTTCATGCTGTTTGACCATACAGTATTTGTAAAGTTCATTGAATTATAGACATTTTTGTGTTTTTTGAGGGTTTGTAAATGCGATACCAATTTTGACTTTAGTTGACTCCAATAGTTAATCATTTTTAGATTTACATGCAATGGTTGTGTTTATTTCATAAAATTTTGTCTAGTGGTTTAAGAGATATTTTGCTAACAGACAGACCAGTTTCAAGCTAAGTATTATTGCCTGTACATAATTGCCTTTCAGCAGCAGGCGATAAATGTTTTTGCTCTTGTTTTTGTTACATTTCACTTTTATATTGAAACAAATTGCTCTACGGCTACAATGTCTGATTTCCTTTGGATCTATTTCCGTACATGAAGTTGATGGGTTGAGGTTGGGTGTGGTGGGCAGGTTTTGGGCAAAGCAAACAGTAAGGGGTCTCAGCGCTCTGAGTAAACATGACTCCATGTTTGAACTACACACCTTCAGATCTACAGTTCTCCCACACGCCCGTTCTCTCCTCCCTTTCAGTCTCATTCCTGCTAAATGACTCC
Source organism: Garcialebias charrua (assembly GCA_038048925.1). Classification (NCBI taxonomy): domain Eukaryota; kingdom Metazoa; phylum Chordata; class Actinopteri; order Cyprinodontiformes; family Rivulidae; genus Garcialebias; species Garcialebias charrua. Next base: position 1,644 of record JBBPBX010011213.1, on the reverse strand, counting down.
CCCCAACCCCACAACTCCCCTTCTGCCCAGTTAAATGTGCTGCTTATCCCGGGGCCGACCCATAAATCAGAAAGGAAAGGCACCTTCGACAAGGTCTCACCTCCTCAGCCGGCAGTGGCACCTCTGACTTGCATGTGCTGATGAAACAAACTGCAATAATGGCCTGACACAGAAACAACAGAGGGTTTATCCAACAAATTTAATGCCTTTGTGATAAATCCTTCCCTTCCCCTGCAGCCTTCCATCATCTGACCTTACTCAGGTCATGTGACGATGATGCATTCAGGGGCACATTTTAAAGTTTTATTGAGCGTACAACACAGCATGCTGGGAATCACTTCCACGGCAGAGGAAACGTTTTTCATTACCCTGAACTTGATATTCCAAAAACGTCAGAGGCTTTAAACACCGGCTTTCACCGTTTGTGGCTTCACTGTGCTCAAGCAATATTCAAAATGACACACTCTCTTGGGGAAAACTGCTTCAACATATCACCAGTTCTGTATTTATGTTGTTTTAACTGTTTATCCATCCTTGTCGCAACGCTTCAGCTTCATTCTCTTGCTTTTTTCTTGTTCCCAACAACTTTGATCCACACGCTGTGGACAAAGAAAAAAATATATTTGAAACACACATCTGTTCATCTTAAGCATGAGTCAATTACCAAACTGTGTTGCTACACACGCTGCACTCAGAGCATCGTCCTCTGGACTGAAGGAAGAAATCTATTGCATCTGACATGTTTATTTCTTCCACAAAGGTCTTTGGGTTTCCAACGATACCAGCACTCAGCTTTTGTTGTGCATGTGTCTGCTGGAAGCCACCCAGTTGCTTTTATGTCTTAATTTTTACAACATTTTTCTGACAGACATTGATTGTTGCAGGAAGAGGTCCAGGATTTCTTAATTTTAATTTTAATTTATTTTTCTGCAGCTCCCATCAAACACAATGAGAGAGTGTGAGAATCATAAGTTCACTCAGCATGCACAGTTTGCACCAGCTGGGAAATGTAGGTGTTGGAGGACGAATTATTCCCTGACCTGTCAGTCACAATTATTTGAGCTGATTGGTCATGTGATGCAGTTCTTTGATTTGTTTATTTCCTTTTTTTTTTTTTAAAGTTTACCCACATCAGCTGGGACATACAACTTAAGTGGAGAATTAGACATTTGATTTGTTTAAAACATTTTCATGGATTGTGCATTAAAAAAGTATAAAACATATGTGACATATCTGCATGTTTGCAAAATCAAAATTAGGTCAAAATGCAAGAAGAGCCCAACATTTTTACACAAGGTGGAAGGTGTTATATACACAAAGTTCAAGTTAAATTCAACTTTGGAACGAAATTATGTACACAGGGTCCCAAAATTAGCAAAATAAAAAGAATAAAAAGAAACAGTCAATAAAGATCTAAGATATACACCAAACACTAATAATGTAAAACAGCACGGCGTAACAACAGCAGCCTGAACATGAGTCTGGGTGAGCAGATGGGTATGAATGAATACAGTAGCATGAGATAATGAGCAGCATGGATAATCAGCAGCACATCAATTAAAGTGGCATTACAGTGATTTTTTTCTTTTCTTACAGTGATTATCCTGGCTAGAGATTTATGAGTCTTAACAGCTCAGGGTAGAA
>JBBPBX010011212.1:18966-56382 GCA_038048925.1 Garcialebias charrua | reverse complement strand
TTTTTGCTGGATTATTTAACACATTCACATTCAAAGACACTAATGTTACGCTATTCATCCTTTAAATCTAATTTCAGTCCCTTTTTTGACATCCTGCAACCGTAGGGAAAAAAAAATAAAAAATAAATAAATAAATAAATAAAATAAAATAAAAAATAACAAAACCACAGTTTTTTGAACAGTTGTTAAAAACTGCGCTGTCACTCCCACCTGATTCTGCACTCAATATCCAGCGTGCGCACAGAGCTTTATCATCCAAACCGGCTGCTGATAAACCCCCAAGGTCTGTGGTGGTGAACTTTCTTCAATACACAACCAAAGAGATGGTGCCATTAACAAAAAATGACCATTAACCATGACACCATTAACAAAAAATGCCTTAACATAGAACATAAAGGCTCTGTGAAACGTTTTTGATCCCCACTTCATTTTACTGAGTGGGGTGGGGGGGTATGTCCCTTGTGCAGCAGGGGCCCCTGTGAGATCCAGTCTGACTGTAGTCTATTCACTAGGCAGAACGTCTGCACCGATCAATAAATAACTTTACATAGAAGACAGATCAAAGAGGAAGTCCAACTTATCTGATTTCTTGCTTCTGCAGTATTCTTTGTAGATTCTGCTCCTCTGGATTTATTTTGCTCTCTTTTCCTTCCGCTGCCAAGCGGCTCCTCTCAGCTGCTCCTCCTGCTGCGCCGCGTCTCTGCTCCCCTCTGGCACCTCCACCTGCATCCCTCTCCGTCTCAGCTCCTCCGCCGCTGCATGCGCGCTCTCGTAGGTCCTGCTGCCTCCTTCCCAATGGATGCGGATTTTAGTCAGTGGAGTTTGGAATCGGATCCCGCGTTCTTTCAGAACTTTTTTGATGTTTATATATTCTTTCCTCTTTCGGACCACGTCCGCAGCGTAGTCATGGTCAAAGAACAGCTGACTGTCCTGGTACTTCACTTTTTTCTTCCACGCTTCCTTCAGCACCATCTCTTTGGTTGTGTATTGAAGAAAGTTCACCACCACAGACCTTGGGGGTTTATCAGCAGCCGGTTTGGATGATAAAGCTCTGTGCGCACGCTGGATATTGAGCGCAGAATCAGGTGGGAGTGACAGCGCAGTTTTTAACAGCTGTTCAAAAAACTGCGGTCCTGGGCCCGTCTCTGCACCTTCCTTCACACCAAAAATACGTATATTATTCCTGCGGCTTCTACCTTCCAAATCATTCACTTTTGCTTGCAGCAGCTGTTGTTGTTGAAGTGATTGAATTAATGAATCTTTTGCAGCCTCGTTCCACTTCTCCATTTCAGCGATTCTCTGCTCCGATTCTTCCAGTCTTGCTGCGTGGTTCGCTACCACGCCCTTTAATTCTGAGAGCTTTAAATTTATACTTTCTTTAAGGCCTCCAATTTCTTCCTTCATTTCTTTCTTTATGTCGCATTTAAATGCAGCAAAGTTACTTTTGAATTCACTCTTGAAGGATTTAATTTCCTCAAGAATGTCCCGTAGGCAGAGGCCTGTGGCACCTGTCGTTTCTTCCTCCACCTGACGCTCCTGCTGGCTTCCCTCGGCCACAGACATCTCACCTCGGCCCAGAGTCTGCTTGGATTTTGTTGTGAATTCTTCAATGTTACTTTGTCTTCTTGTTCTTCTCCCACCTTTCATTACACTCCTGTTATGATTTGCTCTTCATTTAATTATATTGTGGGTTTTTTTTTTATCGAGTGTTGATCAGGAGCTCTTGTCTTGCCCTTTTCCATTTCTTCAGCTATGTTTGATGCTAGCACTTCATCCTCCATTTGTATGTAATTTTTCCTCAGTCTTGTCTGAAGAGGTAGGTTCCAAGTAAGGAACCCTTTGGCATATAAGATTATCTCCATCTTTATTTCATTATTTAGCTCATCTACTGGTTCTTTTCTGGTGTCGGTTTCCTGTGGGACTGTCGGATCTGTTATGTGCTGATCTTCCCCAACCAATGGTGTTACTGGCTGGTATGTAGGTTCTTCGTTAAGCTCAGGCGACGGTTCTTCCGGATCGTTTGCTGAGGACGGGCCCTCCCGTCCTATTGTTACCGCATTTGTGGCCATTGTTCGTTTTTTCTCGTTTTGAGTTTGTCTGTATTCAAAGCCGCCTGGCTTTTTGTCCCTGTACTTGGGATGAAAACGGACTTGCTGCTAATTTCACTCCAGATCTGTGGTCAGCAGACCTTAGTAAACCCTTTCTACCCTGCCCACTGTTGTGGAGTTAAGGGGCACTTGACTGATAGCTTAGACCAGTCGTCTACAACTTCCCTACTCTTAGAGGAGTTGTTCTTCTGGCGCTTGTCAATCCTTTGACGCACGCCGATGTCTTCGTGGGGTCCTTATTTTTATTAAGATTGCCCACCCAGGGACGCCATGTCGTGCTCTGTGGGTCAGTAAGCTAGCCGCGTGGATCGCAACAGGTTCTTACTGAAGCCTACCTTCCAAGAGGGTCTCTCGAACTAGTCCCTGAGTCTGGGTATTACCTGTGACTGCGGGGAACAGCTCCGACTTAAGGCTTATTGATGAGAGAATTCAACTGGACGGTTCACCGCCTTCATCTAATAGTCTCTGCCCTGTTCTCACTTTACTCGTCTTTCCACCTTAGCTGCCGGGGACTGGAGAGGTTGGAGTAAAGAACTATTATTAAACGGCGGCTTCTCTCCGGTGAGCTTTGTAATTGTTAAAGGTCCAGTAAATTTTAGGATCCAGAAGATTGGACCCTAGGGCGATGTTTTATTTACTCATTGTGCTAATGTTTAACCTTTTAAAACCTCCTATTTATGATGTTATTCATTTGAACCAAGCTTTTAGGAATCCAGAACAAAAATTCATTAAGCTGAGACGAGAGTTTTACGTTTTGCTCTGCTCTTTAATTTGAGTAAATTTGCATAGGAACAGCGTTATAACATAGCGATACAAAATATCAACTTGAGTACATGAAAGTATTTAGATATAAGGAACAATAAACTGGATAGACTCTTGATCTTGATGAGGGATAATCTTCTTAGGAAGTGAATCCTTGGATGGTTGCCCCCCTCAGGTCCCTTTGGGATGTTCAAGTGGTGTTCCTCTTCTTTGTCTTCTTGGTCTTCTTTGTCTTCTTTTCAGATCTACCCAACCCTCGCTATCCTCAATCTAAATCCTCATCCAGTAATAGTATTTGTCCTTAAACTCAAGCAACCACCTACAGCTTCGAGCAAATAAATAAGAGAAGCTAATTGGCTTTTTATCGGCGATTTCATCTGCTGTTAATCTAATTTGAATTAAGTTCTCGGATAAGGCAGGATTTGAGAAGCGTCTCATTGCATGACTTTTGTTCAGGAACCCTTGGGTTCCATAAGTAAATGCTAAGAGCAATCTCCTCACCTTCGTAGGTAAGGCTCGCCTCTGCGTGCCCTCAGCTGGTCAGAACAGAGGGATCAGGTATTCAGATCCGGGCTGAGTTCTGGAGGGATATTCTCTCTCAATCCCTTCGGCCGAAGGAAAAGAGTTGAGATCTCCCCCACGGATTACCGGTACCCTCTAGGATCAGCTGGGCAGCTCGTCTGTCGCCTTCTTCTCCGAGGTTAGTCGTCAGCATCTGGATACTTCGACTTCAGGGTGAACATCAGCCCTCAACAGCCAAATTCAGGACTTTTTATACACTTCAGCCCCCCCGCTCTGCTAGAGGGGGGGAGAGAAACCTTATTCTCATTGATCGCTTTTAGTGCGTGTTCAGGCTGGCCTGATGAAGTCCGGGCCGTGAGTTATCTCTCTTTGTTATTTCCTTATTTGGTAATAAAAACCTTTCTGCTCGAAGCCTCTGGTGAGTTGCTAAGCAAAGGACGAACACTTTACCACAGATTGTTTACACACTTGTTCCAGTTCCTCTCTTGAAAGTCACATCAGATTAATCATACATTTGTTAGATTCATAGTACATTTAAACACACGATTCAATTGTTAAAAAGGATCATTACAAAACAGGTTTAACAACACCATTAGTCATTGTATTATTATCATAATTTTCATGATTATATTCTTCATTTAAAATAAGAGCCTCTCTTCTCTTCTCCTGTTATGACTACTCTCTGTGTTTGCTTATCTGTTCTTCTGTTCAATACCCAGGATACGGGTAATTCCGTTTCCATAGAACCTATCTATGATAAACATGAATCTAGTTAAATTTAGCCTTGGATAAACACTAATTTCAATTTATTGTAGCCAGCTCTCGGCCAGTTTTATGACAGTCCCAATAAAAGGTGCAAAGTCCAGTTTCACCCGGACAACACTTCATTCATCAATACCTCATATCCTACATGCCTAGGTGTGTTCAGCTTTTCATAAGGGCTGGATCCAATGATCGAAATCAGGTTGATTTGACAGATCGAAGAAGGACGCTGAGAAGGATGAGGCTGGCCTAATAACCCTTGAGGCAATTACGTCGCTGCTCGAGGAGCACCGCGCGGCGCTGTCAGCTGAGTTCAAACAAACTTTCAACCAGCTGGATCTCAAACTGGACCAGACCCGGCTGGCGGTGGAGGAACACGGCCAGCGTGTGTCATCACTGGAACTTGTCACTAACGACCTGAGCCAGCGCATGTCGGAGGTGGAAAACACCTGCTCAACTCTCCAGGAGGAAAACACCAGACTAAAATCTAAACTAGCGGATTTAGAAAGTCGAAGCAGACGGCAGAATATTCGTGTTCTGGGTTTACCGGAGTCTATTGAGAGCGGACGTCCCACAGACTTCTTCTCCAACCTGCTGTGCGACATCTACGGGCGTGACACGCTTCCTTCTCCACCCGAACTGGACCGGGCCCATCGAACCCTCGCCCCGAAACCCGCCTCGGACCAGCGGCCGCGCCCGGTTATCCTGCGAGTGCACCGGGTCCAGGTGAAGGAGCTCCTCATCAGGGAGGCTCGACGCAGAGGTAAACTTGAATACCAGGGGAAACCGGTGCGGATCGTGGAGGATTACAGCCCAGAAGTCCTTAACCAGCGAGTGGAATATAAGGAAGTGATGGCTGCGCTGTACTCTCTGGGTTTAAAACCTGCTCTGCTTTTTCCTGCTCGACTCCGCGTGACTTTACCTGATGGACACAGAAAGTGGCTGGGCTCTGTCGAGGTGGCGCAGAAGTTCATGGACACCTTTCAAGCTTCACAGCGCAAGTAATATTTAAACTTTTCTTTGACTGATGAGCAATGTGCTGTTCCCGTACTGGCTTTGATTATTACACTAAACCTTTCTTTACATGAGGTGAGGAACAGATGAGCAGGACTCTGCCCATACTCTCATTATCTGAGACTTTTTAGTTTTTACTGCGGCTTTTTTTGAACTATTAACATTTTTGAAATGAAACATTTTTCCTTTTCTCGTTTACCTGTTGACTATCTTGAGCTGAATCTTGGGTTAGTCCTGGATTGATTGATAATTAATTTGAGATTAGGATTAACGTAACTTTATATTTGTATATGTGTGCGTGATTACCGGTACACATTTATGTGTATACATTTTTTGGCCTTGCATACTTTAAACTAGTTTGTGAGGTGCTTATAAAATTTTTTTTTAATCCCCCCCCCCTTTTATGATACTGGAGCCCTAGTTTAAAAGTTAGACAGGACAGGAGTTACCTCAGGCTTTACAGCGCAAGTACAGTAATATTTAACTTTTCTTTTGACTGATGTGCAACGCGCTGTTCCCGCACTGGCTTTGTCTATGTTTACACTAAACTTTTCTTTACATGAGGTGACGAACAGATGAGCAGGACTCTGCCCATACTCTGATTATCTGAGACTTTTTTTTTTTTGGTGGGGCTTTTTGGTTTTGTATTTAGGCACATAAATAATTGAAGTAGGCCTATTCATGTATAAAAATGGGTGAAATATATAATGTTTTCAATATATTATTTTGAACTATTAACATTTTTCCTCTTCTTGTTTACCTGTTGACTATCTTGAATTGAATCTTGAATTGGTCTTGGACTGATTGAAGATTTAATTTAGGATTAGGATTAATTTAACTTTGTTTATATGTGTATGCGTGATCACACATCTATGTGTACATTTTTGGCCTTGCATGAGGTGCTTATACATTTTTTTTCCCTCTTATGATACTGGAGCACTAGTTTAAAAGTTAGACAGGAGACTTATTTTTAATTTTTATGGAGCTTGCTGCTTCTGTTTTTTGCAGCTGTCCAGGGTGGGAAAGGGAGGGGGTGGGGGGTCCATCACTGCCATTAATTTATATTTTCTTTCACTTTGCCAAGAACTGCACAGCCATCAACACATTAGACTGTATTACCTACCTTTCTTATACAAATTATTAGTAATATGAGTGGTCAGTTGGTGTTGTCAAGCTGGAACGTCAAAGGTTTGAACCACCCCGTCAAGAGAAGGAAGGTGCTTTCTCATTTAAAACAGTTAAATACAGGCATTGCTTTCCTGCAGGAGACTCACATTAGAAGTGACGATAGCAAACGATTACTGCAAACATGGCACGGGCAGAGTTTCCATTCCTCATTTCGAGCAAAGGCTCGGGGCGTCTCGATCCTCATCAGTCAAGACATTTCATTTGAACCTTTTCAAGTTAACTCAGATAAATATGGTCGTTTTGTGATTGTTTCCGGTAAATTGTACAACACACCAGTAGTGCTAGTTAACGTTTATGCCCCAAATACGGATGATGTTGGTTTCTTTGAGAAATTATTTTCACTGCTCCCGGACCTAAACACATACTCATTGATACTCAGTGGTGACTTGAATTGCTGGTTGGATCCAGTTTTGGACAGATCCTCTACAAACCCTGCCACAGCCAGCAGGTCGTCCCACACTATTCGTGCCTTTCTATCTAAGTATGGCCTGTGCGATGTATGGCGTTTTTTTTTGCATTTTATAGATTTTATTTTGAGTTTTCAAAGTTAGGAACATACATATATACAGACACACAAACAGAGCCCAGATGCACAAGCCAAAGTATGAAACATTGCAATTAGCACATGGTGTACACACACACTACACATATTCATGAACAAATACATAGACCCGTTGAAGGGCGGCTGGTGGGAGAGACCATGGAAAAGTTTAGTCTGTTCAATCTGGTAGTCAAAAACTGATCCAGGAAGGGATTCCAATAGCGCAAGAAGGTGTCTGTAGCACCTATCCGAAGTCTCTCCATCTGTATCACTGACATCATGTCCGTAATCCACTGATGGAATGAAGGAGGAACTGAAGATTTCCAGTTTATTAAGATTAGTCTCTTAGCAACAATGAGTCCCAGTTCCAGTGGTTGTCGCATTACAACGGGTATGGTCCCCGGCACCCAGGAGCATCCGAAGATTATAAGTCCTGGTTCAGGTTGCAAAAAAACACTATATGCCTTAGAGTACCAATCAAATATTTTTGACCATAAACCGGTTAAGGACGGACAGGACCAAAAGGCATGAGACAGTGTGCCCTCAGATATGTTACACCTGTCACATATTGGGGAAACAGAGGGGTATATCTTGTGTAATCTGACCTTTGAATAGTGTAATCGATATGTGATTTTAAACTGAATTAGCTGATGTCTGCTGTTTATTGAACAAGAACTGATTTTAGAAAGGCATCTGTTCCACCATGATTCAGGGATTGTTATCCCTAGCTCGTTTCCCCAGGCCTCCCTTATTTTTGTGGTACGTACCACGTTGCAGTCACCAAACAGATGCATTATTTTTGTAATAAGATGGCGTGAATCAGGAGGGCTCATAAGGATCTCAAATATGCCATGCTCAAGCGGAAGAATGTCGTAGTTTTGGATATTTGTCTTAATATAATGCCTGGCCTGCAAATATCGGAAGAAGTGTGAGTGGGGCAGATTATATTTTTCTTTCAGTAGACTGAATGATGCAAATTTGTTATCAATATACATGTCCTTAATTAACACCAGCCCCTTTTCCTCCCAGTCATGATAAACTTTATCCTGCCAGGGGGGCAGGAAACTATGGTTAAAACATAATGGCGTCTGTACAGACGTCTTTGGTAATGCAAGGAAACTCCTGATTTGGTTCAGAATTCTTATTTCATGTTTTAACACAAAGCTCAGGCTTCGGTAGGTTTCAGGCTTTTCAAGGTAGGCAAACAATAGAGCTGGCAAGGAGGAGTTATAATAATAATAATAATTAATTCAATTTATAACGCACTTTTCATTACTGAAAATCTCAAAGTGCTACACATATATTGAATGCTACACACATTCATAAACCGGTGGTGGCAGACTACCATGCAAGGTGCTTTCCAGTCCTACCGGGAGCAACTCAGGGTTAAGTGTCTTGCCCAAGGACACAACGACACATGGTGCGGGTCCCGGGAGTTGAACCGCCAACTTTCCGATAGTTATTTGCCAGTTTAGATTCCATCTTGACCCACAGCGGAGTAGCAGTTGCCGGGTTACCAGCGAGCTCATGCTGCCAGAACATTAGTGCTCTGATGTTGGCAGCCCAGTAATAATGTTTAAATATAGGTAGTCCCAGCCCTCCCTTCCCCCTCGGCCCTTGCAAATGCACTCTAGAAATCCTAGCATTTTTCCCATTCCATATATAGGAATGAATGATTGAGTCTAGTTCTTTAAAGAAGGCTGCTGTAAGGTAGATAGGAAGGTTTTGACATAAGTATAGGAACCTAGGTAGGGAAATCATTTTAATTGAGTTGATGCGTCCGATCATTGACAAAGGCAAAGTTTTCCGGTATTCGATGTTTAGTTTTAATCCGGATATAAACTTTGTAAAATTTAGTTTAAATATATGTTTTGGGTCTTTGGGCACAATAACGCCTAGATAGGTAAGATGGTTTTCAACTACTTTGAATGGGACATTTTGTAAAAATCCTAATGGGTATGTGTTGGAAAGAGGCATTAACTCGCTCTTTGACCAATTGATTGAGTATCCAGAGATCTTACTAAAAGATGTAATCAGGTCGAGGAGAAAGGGGACCGATTTCACTGTGTCATATAAATATAAGATCACATCGTCAGCGTACAAACTAATGGTTGTTTCAACGCCGGCGACATGAAGGCCTTCGATATGCGGGTGTGCCCTAATTGCCACAGCAAGTGGCTCCAAAGCAATAGCGAAAAGCGCTGGTGACAGTGGGCAGCCCTGCTGAACTGAGCGCTGCAAGTGAAATGGAGCTGATCGATCACTATTTGTCAGGATGGAGCACATAGGTTCTAGATAAATCAGTTTTACCCATGAGATGAAAGTCTCGCCGAAACCAAATCTGCGCAATGATTCGAACATATATGGCCATTCAACCTGGTCAAAGGCTTTATGTGCATCAAGGGCCAGAATAGAGGCATTAGTATTTTTATGGTCAAGATATATAGTATTAAGTAATCGTCTTACATTGAAAAAAGACATTCTGCCGGGGATAAACCCAGTCTGATCAGGATGGATGATAGATGCTAAACATTTATTCAGTCTAGTGGCCAAGATTTTAGTGATTATCTTACGGTCAACATTTTGCAGTGCAATCGGTCGAAAGTTGGCAGGATCAGTTTTATCCCTCTCCTTTTTAAGAAAAAGGGAAATGTTAGCCTCATATAGAGTTTTGGGCAGTTTTCCATCCTTCTTTGATGCAGACATCATTCTAAACAAGAGTGGTGCAAGAATGTCACAGAATTTCTTATAAAAATCCGACCCAAAACCATCAGGCCCGGCAACTTTGCCAGATGGAAGTGATTTTATAGCGTCTATAACCTCTCGAAGCGTCAAGTCAGACTCAAGGTGGTCTCTGTCAGATTTATTTAATTTAGGCAAAAGGAGTGAATCAAAGAAATTATTAAAATCTGATTGTGTTGCATTATTATCGGACGAGTACAGCGTGGCGTAAAATTCTCTGAATCTGCTGTTTATGTCAGCAAAGTTGGTTAAGAGCGTGCCGTTTTTTGACTTAATATTATAGATGGATCTTGTGGCTTGGGCACACTTAAGCTGCAGCGCTAGTAGTTTACCAGGCTTATCTCCAAGCTCAAATTTTTTTTGTCGTAGTTTGCAAAGTAAATTACTAATCTGGCTGCTCATAATTCCATTATATTCATATCTCAGTTTAAGTATTTCTTTATAGTCATCTGGTGATACAGAGATTTGATACTTTCTTTCTAAATTGGAGAGGGCACAGGTGATTTCAGACAGACGTTTCTCTCTTTTTTTTTAAGGGCTGAGGTATATGAGATTATTTCGCCACGCATAACTGTCTTTAATGCTTCCCATAGAATGGAATCTGATACTTCACCGTTATCGTTTATGTCTATAAAATCTTTTAATTTAGAGGTTATGTTTTTAATAAAGTTATCATCATTGAGAAGGTTTGCGTTAAATCGCCAGGAATAAGCCTGCCTGGGAAGGGAGAGATCTAATGACATGGCCAGGGGGGAATGATCAGAAATGAGAATGTTATGATATTTAGAGTCAGCAATTTGAGAGGTGAGATTGTTACTTATTAGAAAGTAGTCAATCCTGGTATAAGTTTTGTGTACATGAGAGTAAAATGAATAATCTCTACCCGTAGGGTGCTGAGCCCTCCAAATATCAACCATATTCCTAGTTTTAATAAGATTATTTAAAAGTTTGGTGGACGCCAGTTCTATTGCTGGTCATTTAGAGGATCTGTCAAGAAAGGGGTCAAGATAGCAGTTCAAGTCCCCCGCTATTATTACGTTTGAACTGCTGTCATCTGGAATCAGGTCAAAAATTTTCCTAAAAAACCTGGGATCGTCTGAGTTTGGACCGTATACATTAAGAAGAGTTAGTGGTTTTGAGTTTGTTGCGAATTCAAAAGGTTGAAGGAAGCTCTGAAACGAATGTGCAAATTTTATGTAGGTTTATTGTACATATAAGAATAAACCTTACAGCAGACAACAGACCTGACTCCAACACAGTCCACACACACATCTTCAAAGGCAGGGCCACGGTTATAAAAACCCCGGATGTCGTCACCGCCTCCTTGGACCCTGGAACCTCCTTGGACTGCTTCAGGACCGCCCTGGAACCACCTACACTACCACGTGACCCTCCTTTCTGTCAACAAACTATCAGCTCTGTATGTCAATCATCCAGTGTTATGTCTGTGTATGTGCAGGCGTGTAACTGTTCCCTAGTGAAAACAAAGCCCGAGAGAAAAACGTTCTGCCTAGTGTCACATTTCACATTATAAGGCAGAATTAAGTGAATACAAATAATGGAGCATAGTGGGTGTAATGTAATACTGATAGAAATATATTTCAATTCCCCTTTTGACATGACAAACATCATGTCAACAAAATCCTATACTGTATGTTCTATGTGAGAATGCAATTAAAAACTAGGGATGCACCGATCCACATTTCTCACTTCCGATCCGATATCGATACTTTGAAACTGGGTATCGATCGATACCGATACTTTACCGATCCGATATCAGTGTTGAAGTAAACGAGACCGCAATAATAAAATTATTTAAGTGAGAGTCATTTGTTGCACAAAATTCTATGAATTCTGCTTTAACATTGTGTAAGGTAAACCCAAAGAAGACACTCTGAGCCTCACTACAGTAATTCACAAACTAATGGCATACAAGAGACAGGTCTCTTCCACAGACGTCCTTCTGACTCATGGTGCAAGGAACACTAGTCTAAAATACTGCTAAAGATTAGATTATGGGAAATGATCACAGTCTACTCCCCAGTTTTTATTTTTATTTTTGATTGTGGCACTATATGAGTTGTAATTCTTGTTGAATTTGATCAACAGATACAGATTTAATCTATAATTGAACACTAATATACCGCAAAGCATTCTGGGTAAGGCCGTTTTTAAGTTTCGTTTTTGAATAGTGGCACTATGAGTTGTAATTCTTGTTGGTTTTGATCAACAGATACAGATTTAAACTATGCATTGAATTTATAAATGTAAATTCAATGTACAGTATTGTTTAAATCTGTATCTGTTGATCAAAACCAACAAGAATTACAACTCATAGTGCCACTATTCAAAAACGAAACTAAAAAACGGCATTACCCAGAATGCTTTGCGGTATATTAGTGTTCAATTATAGATTAAATCTGTATCTGTTGATCAAATTCAACAAGAATTATAACTCATATAGTGCCACAATCAAAAATAAAACTAAAATCTGGGGAGTAGACTGTGATCATTTCCCATAATCTAATCTTTAGCAGTATTTTAGACTAGTGTTCCTTGCACCATGAGTCAGAAGGACGTCTGTGGAAGAGACCTGTCTCTTGTATGCCATTAATTTGTGAGTTACTGTAGTGAGGCTCAGAGTGTCTTCTTTGGGTTTATCTCACACAATGTTAAGACAGAAGTCAGAGTGTGGTGCAAAGCACTTCCTCTCTGACATCTGGAAAGTATCGGAAATATCGGCAGGTTGGAACCGATATCAGATACTGGAACTATGCTGGTATCGGATACCGATATCGATACTGCATCGGATCTGCCCCATCCCTATTAAAAACTTGATACACATTGGAAATCTCTAACATTCCCTCCCACAGCAATATTACATCTAAGTTACCCACCCAGAATATAAAACCCTCATATAAAATAAGCAATAATATAAATGGTAATAAAAACTAAACAGAAAATATACGGTAACCGTCAGAGCTTATATGCTGGAAACGCAATAGAAAACTAACAATCTAAAAAATAAATGTAACAAAAAGCAAAGAAATCAACCAAAAACAAAGAATAAAAATAAAATAAACAAAACAACAAATAAATGTAACAAGAAATAAACAAAACAAACGGAAAAAGTAATAAAGAATAAACAAAAACAAACAAAAATAAACAAAAATAAATGTAAAAATGAAACCATAAAACAAATAAAAATAAAAACAAAACAATAAAATGAAGCGGACTGTCCCTCCTATCAAATATCACGCCTCAACAGGGTATATGCAGGAATAATGAAGTTAAATTCAATACCTTTAAAAAGGCGTTCAATAAAAAACAACTGGACTTTAATTTTACCTTATAAATTCAATACTTTCTCAAAAACCCTTAAATTTCCCAAAATTGATTTATCAACTCTTAACAAACTTCAAAACATTGCATATACTCTGCTCCATTTCAGGTATGTGTTAACCTTAGCAAAGAATATGAACTATGCTTTAGCCAAGTCAGGCCATCTCATCTTCATCATCATAGACACCTGTGAGGAGAAAAACCCTACACTACTCTGTTGACTAGTCTGATATCTGAGAAAAGCTCAACTGCTCTTATTCAGAGATGTCTGCGATAAGGGCTAAGACCACATTCAGAAAATTAACACTAAACCTATGATTAATCTAATCAGAACAGAAAACACAAAAATCCTTCCATAACCTGTCAAACTCAATTATCTTATTCACATCCATTTCCTATATATATATATATATATATATATATATATATATATATATATATATATATATATATATATATATATATATATATATATATATATATATATATATATTATTCTCTGTACCAGAATGTTCTACCACAAACATTTCCTATCAGTAAAATTCACCGCTAGGCTTACTCTGATACTTCTTAACAAGGTGCAGCTAAAATGTATCCTCTAAAACATTTCTAATTATCGTTCAAATCTAAGAATTAAAATTGATAAAACTAAATTATATCTATAGAAAAATAGTGAGAACCCTGTACACCTTTCTCAAAAATCTATCAACACACAAAAATCTATCAACACACAAAAATCTATCAACACACAAAAATCTATCAACACACAACTATTGTACTGCACATTCACCAAGCACAAACACATATATATAGTCACATTAATCTGTCTGTAACATTCACATTCTGTCTGACTCATCCATCTCAACAACCTTCAATCCTTTCTGGACCTCCTGGATCAAACTCACAGTCATTCTTCACAGGTGTAAGAATAACCATATGTATCCTTTCAACATATGGTGTAAACAACAATTGAGAGGTTTCAACAAATAATGAGAAAACCTTGGCATATATTAGTGATTAGTTGGTTAGTTTGTTAGTTAATGTGATTAGTTCTGCTCTGCTGCATGTTCCACCTGTTAACCTGTAGGATAAATAAAAAAATGGTGCAGGGAAATAGATTTTCCCTTCATTGGTTACACTGCAACATTAAGCATTCATTCAACATTAATTAATCTGCTGAAAAGGGGAGGAATGTAAACCCAGTTATGGTAAGGTTCCTCTGCTTGTCCATCACAGCTGTGGAAACGTGATTGTAAAGTGCATTTCCCCTTTTCAAATATAAATTATTCACAATTTTATCTTACACGTTCTGTCACAGGGCTGACAGATCATCAGCAGTCCAGATTTGACCTGTAATGAAAAATAAGAGAAAGTCAGCACTAAATCTGTATAAATTACCCCAAACATTCAGATCCAACCTGTTTTTAGGCACTTATTAAAATTATCTTTTATAACTTTATCAAATGTATAACTGTTTCCAGCTCTCATCACTGTATGAAGAGTTAAAACGTTGATCTAATTAGTTATTTGAAATGGTGTGTTTAACTATACAGTATGTTTGTTATCTCCCATCCCCTTTTTTGAAACAGGAGGTAAACAAAAAACATCCTGTTACAAAGAAAACAATGGAAATGCTCATAACACAAACGTCATCTGTACTGCAGGTGGAAATACTACCAGAAAGAAAAAATAAAAACTCAAAACATCCGAACCCAACCAGTAGCATCAGACGTAATACTTCAACCATAAGACACATCCCCCATTAGACACATGTCACACCACCACGACATCCTATGTCAACTTCTTCTTCAACATAACCTCTACTCCATCTCCTCCGCTATCCACACCATAGTAAGAGAGCTTGAATCCTGCTCCAACACCGTGAGCCTTGCTGCCCTTCCACTCGGTCTCCAGGACAAAGAAAACATTTACCTTCCTTCTCTGCATCATGCCAGCAAACTCTCCACCTATGCCTGTCACAACCACAAGCAGTCATAGTACTGTATACAAGACGGTAAAACTAGAAACCACAAACAATTGAAGCTGTCAGTCCAGTCCCAGAAAGACGTGTTCTCAACACCAAGGCTTGTCCAAAAAGGTGAGGAAAAAGAAAAGAAAAAGACAAACACACATCCAAAAAGGAACGCAACAGGTGCCCATATCGAACAACTGTACTGAGAGTACGTGAAGGATAAAACAAAAACGTGTGTGGCCATGCAGGTCACGTGTCAGTGAGATCTGTACATGTATGTATGAATAATGAGTGTGCGTGAGGTTCTACCATAGCAAAGAATATGATCATGAAAAACTGTAGTTATTGAACCACCACCTGAAGATCACATGGTCAGCTGACACATCAGCCAGGCTGCAAAGTTTGGTAGTGACGTTTCCAGCTTGACTTTCACTTGTCATGAGTTCTCCAGCCCCCATAGGAGATGTCAAGAGTCCAGCAGTGGGTGCAGACCACAGTTCATAGACTTGGTGCAAAACGTAAAACTCCATGTAACAGTTCAGGCACGAGTCATGACAGCTTGCGGCTTTAGCTGAACATGATGCATATCGGCAGTCCAGTGCATTTTCAGTTCAGTGCAGGTGGTGACAGCTTGCGGCTTTAGCTGAACACAACGCATTTCGACAGTTCAGTGCAGGTGCCAACAGGAGTTGTTAGCAAAACCTAGCTTCAATGACAGCATACATGTAATCTATCCAAGAATGGTGTTCAACACTAGAGAGTCATGATGCAACCACTCCATGCTATGGAGGGAACCTAAATGTATGCAAACAAGTGTAATGTTGTGGGGTGAGGAATAAAATTGTAAATTGAGAACTGCATATCTGTGTATAAGTGAAATCCACCACCAAATAGAAACAATTAACTGCTAACTAAACGTCCTCATGGAACACCTGCAACGTTCACTGATCAGATGTCAAGCTGAAGTCCTCAGAAAACACCTAAATAAAGTCACCCCC
This sequence comes from Garcialebias charrua, assembly GCA_038048925.1. Classification (NCBI taxonomy): domain Eukaryota; kingdom Metazoa; phylum Chordata; class Actinopteri; order Cyprinodontiformes; family Rivulidae; genus Garcialebias; species Garcialebias charrua. The sequence continues at coordinate 40,431 of JBBPBX010011212.1, read as the reverse complement.
TGCAGTATGTCAGCCGTGTGAAGACTCCCTTCCAGACTCTGTCGAGCAGGTCAGAAGGCCAAACACGTCCTGCAGAACAAACAAGCGTCAGTCCACTCAAGAGGAAAAAAAAATACACACATATATAAAAAACCAATAAAACAAATAATAAACCATAGAAACAATTAATGGCATGAGATTAACCCTGCATGTACTCCTTTAGACAACATGTTCCTGGGAACCTCACCTATAAAAATCAGAAATGTGCCTTTAACACTGAGAGTGAAAAACACATATCTGCAAAGAATACAGTACTGCATAGGTCAGCGTGTTTAAAACAAAGGTCACAGCAACAGAAAATAAAAAAAATCTGACAAACTAACTAAGTCTTTCACTCTGGAGTGTCCTCCATAGTAGCACTAAAAGTAACTTTTACAGTCCCAGCCTGAGCTGATTAAGTTGTAAAACTCCCCGTTATCAGCCGGAACCCCGTGAGGCAGACCCACTAACAGGCCCAGTACCAGAACCAAGTGACAACTCACTCAGATTTATGGATGAAAGAGGCCTCTGTGTCGTGCAGGTTCACAGGCACATAGGGGGGGGGGTGAGGGAGGAGGGGAGGAGATGTCTCCTAGCCTTCGTGTCAGGCACGAACAGGAGAGTGTTATCTTGTTAGAAGCCATAAATCTGAGGTCCAGCCAGCAGCTTGCATCTGCGAAACTGCTTCGGCACATCCCCAGACCTGGTTCCTGTCTTCCTGGCTTTTACACTCACAAATGCAATAAATGAGAATAAAAATGAAAATAAAAAATCTGTCCCTGTTGCCTTTGTTTGTTTTCAGCACTTTCCGGAGTACAGGCCACAAGTGTCTAAGAGTAAGGAAAGAAAAAATAAATAAATAAACAAAAGAAAGTAAAAAAAAAACAGAAAAAAATAAAAATTGCGACCTATACACCGGAAAATACGGTAATCGACTTTAACGGGGAGGGGAGGAAAAATGTGACTCTTAACAGCGATCACAGCCCCGGATGTGACCTAATCACACACACAGCGACATGTGAACCCGGAGTGGCAATCCACTCTGAACGGCAAAACCCGTGTGTCGGATGAAAGCCCCTGTGACTCAACGGCGACAGATGCCCGGAGTTCACGATGGAGCCTCGAGCACACAGTTTCCCGGAGTCCAAAGAAAACGTGTCTCCCAGCCGACAGGCCGGAGCGCAGAAGTGGGATGTGGGGGAAGGGCAAACTTAAGGCACCGTAAATTATCCCTACGCGTGTGTGGAACTTCTGTGCTCTTCACCTTACTCATATGTACAAGAACCGCAAAAAAAATGCACATTCAAATGAAATACCAACAGTAGTTCACGTTTTTTTTTACTCTTAGCTGCTAACATTATAAAACACTGGCCCACCTCGAGACAAACAGCCCTCAGTCAACAAATAATTTAGTGTGTCCAAACGCAGACGTTTTGTGTAAGAGGGGTTCTGCTCACCTCTGTGAATCACCGGTTGTTGACTGCGCGCGTGCTCGTCTCTGTCGGCGGTGGGGGGGGGGAACCCTCCAAATCATCTCTCGTTTCAGACGAAACTGCAAACCTCTCCACGTCGGTGGTCACCAAATTGTTGCGAATTCAAAAGGTTGAAGGAAGCTCTGAAACGAATGTGCAAATTTTATGTAGGTTTATTGTACATATAAGAATAAACCTTACAGCAGACAACAGACCTGACTCCGAGCACAAGTCCACACACACATCTTCAAAGGCAGGGCCACGGTTATAAAAACCCCGGATGTCGTCACCGCCTCCTTGGACCCTGGAACCTCCTTGGACTGCTTCAGGACCGCCCTGGAACCACCTACACTACCACGTGACCCTCCTTTCTGTCAACAAACTATCAGCTTCAATGTAAACATCAAATGTTATGTCTGTGTATGTGCAGGCGTGTAACTGTTCCCTAGTGAAAACAAAGCCCGAGAGAAAAACGTTCTGCCTAGTGTCACATTTCACATTATAAGGCAGAATTAAGTGAATACAAATAATGGAGCATAGTGGGTGTAATGTAATACTGATAGAAATATATTTCAGGAGCATGCACAGGGCAGTTTCGCAGATGCAAGCTGCTGGCTCGGACTCAGATTTATGGCTTCTAACAAGATAACACTTTCCTGTTGGTGCCTGACACGAAGTGAAAGAGGTACCGGGAAGGAGACATCTCCTCCCCTCCTCCCTCACCCCCCCCATACGCGCCTGTGAATCTGCCTCTTTCATCCATAAATCTGAGTGAGTTGTCACCTGGTTCTGGTTCTGGACCTGCTAAGGGATCCGGCTCAGGGTTTCGGCTGATAACGGGGAGTTTTACAACTTAATCAGCTCAGGATGGGACTGTAGGAGTTGCTGTTTGTTAGTGTAGTTACTTCAGTGCTGCCTTTGAGAAAACTCCAGAGTAAAGTAGTTAGTTAATTGCCAGTTAACAGTTGGGTTATTACACGGTTTGTTTTTATTTTTTGTTGCTGTGACTTTTGTTTTAAACACGCTGACCTCTCTAGATACACAATACTTCTGCTGCATGACAGTTAGTGTTTGTTTGACTTGCATGTGGGGGTGGTTATCTGCTTATTTCCTCTTGGACAGATTACTGGACGGGGGACCATCCCACATCTGTTCTGGGCACTACAGATTACTTAGACTCTCAGGAGACGTCCTGCATTTTTTTTAATGAAGTTACGAAAGGGGTTTTGTGCCTATATTTTTGTTTTTGTTGATTTCCTTCTGTGGCAGTCTGTTGGACAATATACTGTAATCATTGTCCTCACAATGCAGTACTGTATTTTTTGCAGATATGTGCTTTTCACTCTCAGTGTTAAAGGCACATTTCTGATTTTTATAGGTGGGGTTCATATGAACATGTTGGCAATGCTATCTTACCTGCTGCAGGTAGTTTTCTGCATTGACTAAAGGATTACATGCAGGGTTAATTTCACGCGATTAATTGTTACGTTTCCAGTTCTCATCAATTCAGCCTGGTGGGGTGCAGGTCATGTTTAATGACATATGAACAAGGCCTGTGTAATAGTGGTTTGGAGTACTTTGGTGGTTTGTTTTAGTTTATTTATTTTTTATATATATGTGTATTTCTTTTATCGAGTGGGCTGCCGCTTGGTTGTTCTGCAGGACGTGTTTGGCCTTCTGACCTGCCTGACAGAGTCCAGAAGGGAGTCTTCTCGTTGCTGGCAGATGTGCTGGTGTGTTCATGACTTATACTGCGGGAGGTGACTTTATTTAGGTGTTTTCTGAGGATTTCAGCTTGGCATCTAATCAGTGAATGCTGCAGGTGTTCCATGACTTTTGGGTAGCAGTTACTTGGTAGTGGATTTCTCTTATACACAGATGTGCAGCTCTCAATTTACAGTTTTGTTCCTCACCCTACAACATTCGCATTGCACAGTAAACACGTGCTTAGGTTCCCTCCATAGCATGGATTAGTTACATCATGACTCTCTAGTTTTGAACGCCATTCATGGATAGTTCACATGTTGTGCTGTCATTGAAGCTAGGTTTTGCTGACAACTCCTGTTGGCACCTGCACTGGACTGCACTGAACTGCCGAATTGCATTGTGTTCAGCTGAGCTGCACGCTGACACCGCCTGCACTGAACTGCCGAAATGCATCATGTTCAGCTAAAGCCGCAAGCTGTCATGACTCATACCTGAACTGTTACATGGAGTTTTACATTTTTGCACCAGTTTCAACTCAAGTCTATGAACTGTGGTCTGCACCCACTGCTGAACTCTTGACATCTCCTATGGGGGCTGGAGAACTCATGACAAGTGATAGTCAAGCTGGGAAATGTCACTACCAAACATAGCAGCCTGGCTGATGTGTCAGCTGACCATGTGATCTTCAGGTAGTGATTCAATAACTACAGTTTTTCATGATCAGCACTATCTTTGCTATGGTAGAACCTCACGCACACTCATTACTCATACATACATGTACAGATCTCACTGACACGTGACCTGCATGGCCACACACGTTTTTGTTTCATCCTTCACGTACTCACAGTACAGTTTTTCGGTATGGGCACCTGTTACGTTCCTTTTTGGATGGGATGGGTGTTTTTCTTTTTCTTTTCTTTTTCCTCACCTTTTTGACAGGCATAGGTAGAGAGTTTGCTGGCATGATGCAGAGAAGGAAGGTAAATGTTTTCTTTGTCCTAGAGACCGAGTGGAAGGGCAGCAAGGCTCACGGTGTTGGAGCAGGGTTCAAACTCTCTTACTATGGTGTGGATAGCGGAGGAGATGGAGTAGAGGTTGTGTTGAAGGAGGAGTTGCCATAGGATGTAGTGGTGGTGTAACATGTGTCAAATGGGGTGATGTGTCTTATGGTGGAAGTAGTAAGTCTGATGCTAAGTAGTTGGGTTCGGATGTTTTGAGTTTTTATTTTTTCTTTCTTGTAGTATTTCCATCTGCAGTACAGATGATGTTTGTGTTATGAGCATTCCATTATTTTCTTTGTAACAGGATGTTTTTTGATTGCCTCCTGTTTCAAAAGGGGATGACAAATAAGGAACATACTGTATAGTTAAACACACCATTTCAAATAACTAATTAGATCAACGTTTTAACTCTTCATACAGTGATGAGAGCTGGAAACAGTTATACATTTGATAAAGTTATAAAAGATCATTTTAATAAGTGCCTAAAAACAGGTTGTTGGATAGTAGTTGCTCAACAAGATTCTGTTGAACCCACCTCTTGATCTGAACGTTTGGGGTAATTTATATAGATTTAGTGCTGACTTTTTCTTATTTTTTCATTTACAGGTCAAATCTGGACTTCTGATGATCGTGAAGGAACACGCAAAATAAGATTGTGAATAATTTATATCTGAAAAGGGGAAATGCACTTTACAATCACATGTTTCCACAGCTGTGATGGACAAGCAGAGAAACCCTACCATAACTGGGTTTACATTCCTCCCCTTTTCAGCAGATTAATTAATGTTGAATGAATGCTTAATGTTGCAGTGTAAACAATGATGGGAAGATCTATTTCCCTGCACCATTTTTTATCTTACAGGTTAACAGGTGGAACATGCAGCAGAGCAGAACTAATCACATTAACTAACAAACTAACCAACTAATCACTAATATATGCCAAGGTTTTCTCATTATTTGTTGAAACCTCTCAATTGTTGTTTACACCATATGTTGAAAGGATACATATGGTTATTCTTACACCTGTGAAGAATGACTGTGAGTTTGATCCAGGAGGTCCAGAAAGGATTGAAGGTTGTTGAGATGAATGAGTCAGACAGAATGTGAATGTTACAGACAGATTAATGTGACTATATATATGTGTTTGTGCCTGGTGAATGTGCAGTACAATAGTTGTGTGTTGATAGATTTTTGAGAAAGGTGTACAGGGTTTTCACTACTTTTCTATAGATATAATTTAGTTTTATCAATTTTGATTCTAAGTTTTGAACGATAATTAGAAATGTTTTAGAGGATACATTTTAGCTGCACCTTTGTTAAGAAGTATCAGAGTAGCCTAGCTGTGAATTTTACTGATAGGAAATGTTTATGGTAGAACATTCTGGTACAGGAATAATATATATATATATATATAGGATATGGATGTGAATAAGATAATTGAGTTTGACAGGTTATGGAAGGATTTTTGTGTTTTCTGTTTGGATCAGATTAATCATAGATTTAGTGTTAATTTTTTGAATGTGGTCTTAGCCCTTATCACAGACATCTCTGAATAAGAGCAGTTGAGCTTTTCTCAGATATCGGATTAGTTAACAGAGTAGTGTAGGGCTTTTCCCCTCACAGGTGTCTATGATGAAGAAGAGGCCTGACACCAGTTCTTTGCTAAGGTTAACACATACCAGAAATGCACACAATGGAGCAGAGTATATGCAATGTTTTGAAGTTGTTAAGAGTTGATAAATCAAATGGGTTTTTGAGAAAGTATTGAATTTATAAAGTCAAATTAAAGTCCAGTTGTTTTTTATTGAACGCCTTTTTAAAGGTATTGAATTTAACTTCATTATTCCTGCATATACCCTGTAGAGGCGTGTTTTGTGAGGGACAGTCCGCACGGTTCTTTCTTGTTTTTATTTGTTTGTTTTTGTATCTATTTTTGTCTTGTTTGTTTTTGTCTGTTTTATTCTTGTTCATTGTTTTTGTTTGTTTTGTCTTGTTTCTATTTGTTTGTTACATTTGTTTTATTCTTTGTTTTTGTCTGTTTTATTCTTTATTTGTTTGTTTTGTTCTTATTCTGTTTCTTCTTGTTCTTTGTTGTTGGTTGTTTTCTTTGTTTGTACTTTCTTACCTTTACTTTTATTAGTTATTACCATGTAGTATTGATGCTTATTTTATATGAGGGTTTTTATATTCTGGGTGGGTAACTTAGATGTAATATTGCTGTGGGTGGGAATGTTAGAGATTTCCAATGTGTGTCCAGTTTTTAATTGCATTCTCACATAGAACATATAGGATTTTGTTGACATGATGTTTGTCATGTCAAAAGGGGAATTGAAATATATTTCTATCAGTATTACATTACACCCATTATGTTCCATTATTTGTATTCACTTAATTCTGCCTTATAATGTGAAATGTGACACTAGGCAGAACGTCTTTCTCTCGGGCTTTGTTTTCACTAGGGAACAGTTACACGCCTGCACAATTCAACAGACCCAACATTTGATGTTTACATTGAAGCTGATAGTTTGTTGACAGAAAGGAGGGTCACGTGGTAGTGTAGGTGGTCCCAGGGCGGTCCCGAAGCAGTCCAAGGCGGTTCCAGGTTCCAGGAGGCGGTGATGACATCCGGGGTTTTATAACCGTGGCCCTGCCTTTGAAGATGTGTGTGTGGACTTGTGCTCGGTGAGAGGTCTGTTGTTGCTGTAAGGTTTATTCTTATTATGTACAATAAACCTGCATAAACTTGCACATTCGTTTCAGAGCTTCCTTCAACCTTTTGAATTCGCAACAAGGTGCACCGGATTATAAGGCGCATTAAACAAAAAAAGTTCATTTTGGCACATTTTTGAGCGACATGTTCCACATAAAATCAGTTTGAGGTCAGTAAGCACAACCAGAATTAATACATAAGGTGCAACAGATTATGAGGCTCACTGTCGATTTTTGAGAAAATTAAAGGATTTTAAGTGCGCCTTATAGTCCAAAAAATATGGTATGTCAGTGACAGAAAATTAATGCACACAGTCACAACTGTCTGACCTTGATTTGTTTTTACATGTTAAATAAATTGAATTAATTTTAAGTTACGACTGTTTTGTAGCAAGGAGAATGGTATGTGGGTGAAAGGTGACGTCAATTAGAGGAAAACATTTCACTACCAGAATATATCAGAGACAGTTTTTAAAAAGAAACTAAAATCAGTCGTACTCAATCATGACGTGAATCCATTTGATCTGTGTCATGTGATGTTTGTGTGGTTTGTTTATGGATTGTTTTATTGACTGTTGTATCAGTTTTGTTTTACAAACTGTTTTTATTTTTTATCTGATTTGGACAGCAGATGAAATTTAGTTGTGCTAAGTCCGGTGCATTTATGTGGAATTTTGATAAATGTGCGTGGCCCTTTTAAATTAATAAAAGAAATGAAACTGAGACTAAATGTGAGTTCTGGTTCCGTCGGCCCGTTCTCCGTAGATTACCTGACGACGTCAGCCATGCCTCGCCACAAAGTTTTAACCTGGTAAGGAATCCCGTGTTTCTCACACAGAGCGCGGACCCGCTGAGCCACCAGGTGGTAGTTGTGACGCGGCATCCTGGGAAACAAGCTGGGAGGAAAAAAAACAAGGATGAAGATGAATGTGTCCCTCAGGCCCTGTACACACGTAGCCGGATATCAGTAAAACCGAACAGTTTATCATGCGGTTTGGCCTTTCATCCACACGTGAACTCCGGTTGATGTAACTATAAACGAATAATAAAAAAAACTCAGACCAAAGTGGAGATTTGAGAATTCTCCGCTTTCGAGTCTGCATGTGGACTTCAGAACCGGAGGTTTTTGCTCCAGCTGGAGCAGCGCTGACGTCACATAATGCTCGGCAAAAAAAAGGCGCTAAAATGTCAACATACCTGCTCTGACATGATTCCCAGTCGACATTTTCCTGCGTTTTATTAACTTTGTACTCCAACACGGTATTTAATAGTAGTTCAACCTCACGGTCTGTCCACACAAACGAACGGAAAATAAATAAATAACAGGAAGTTGTGGTTTGCTTTGAAGGGTTGTGACTGCACTACACTGCCACCCATGGGTTCGGCATACTCTTTGCAACGCTCTGTGGTGAAAATAAACGGGAACATGTAGTCTAACATTTTAAATATCCGAACATGTATGTACAGAGATATTTTTTTGCGCAGATATTCGTTTTTCAAACACCAGGCTACGTGTGTACAGGGCCTCAGAGATGACGACATGTCGGCTGACTCAGCTCAAGAAACTGAACACAAGGAATACAGAAAATTCATCAAATTCAATCTTAATTTTAAATTCAAGTGGGGGAGTGGTGGCGCAGAGGTTAGAGAAGATGGGCCTGTGATCGGAAGGTTGCAGGTTCCACTCCCTGGACCAACAACATCAAAATGTGGGTGGTAAAAGTGAAGCACCCACACCTGCCTCCACCCTCATTCGCCACACTCTGAGCCCCTGAATAAGACCCTTAATCCTCCATCTGCTCCCAAACAGGTCTCTCTTGAAAAAGAGTCCTTGTGCACCCAATGAGACTACCTGTATAAATAAAGCTTAAATAAAAATAAATAAAACAACTAAGCTGAAGTGTCACTGGTTCTGTAACTCGTGGAGGATCCACCAGGAACTGTAATTTCTCTCTTCATAAAACCTCTCAGGTAAATCTGTCCTCTCTGCACAGTTTTCTGCACACTTCAGACTGAGCCTGAATCTGTGGCCATGATTGACAGCCACTGTTTTATGAAGTTCCTGTACTTCTATGTATTGAAAGAGCCTGATTCCCTGCTGGACCTGGTACCTGTGTGTTGCTTTGCGAGGTAAAAGATCAACAGGAAAATGACCAGTACCAACAAACAACCAGAGCGTAACTCTTAAAACAGGTCACAGCAGATTTTAGTCAAACATTGAGTCTCCTCCTGGGCTGTGTGGATCCTGGACAGTAGTTAAACCACATGGTTGGACTGTAATCACTGTTGACTTGGCCTCAGAAATTAACGTTACATTTTCAACACAGAAGCTTCAGTAGTTTGTGAAGCTGCACCTTGTTGTCTACAAGAAACCAGAAACCCTGGGTACCTGCTAAAGTCCAATAACGGCTAAAGATTCATAAAGTTGCCTTCACATGTCCCAGTTTTGCATCTTAAGCCAGGATCTCACTGGGCTGTGACTCCGTGTGACAAACTGGAAACTGTGTTCACAAAGGAGTTTCCAAAATGATGGAAATGTTCACAAAGTTTCCTGCTGCATGCTCAATAATCCAGGTCTACAAATCTAACAAGTCAGGTCCTCTGGACTTCTTCAGTCCAAAGAACACTTTGGCCAGGATTGCCTCAGACTAGTTCGAGACAGACTGAAGAAGTCTTTTGGATGAAAGACGCAACGTTTCAACAAAGAAGAATCCGTCCAGAGGACCTGACTCGGCCTGGTTAGATTGATCCACCTGGATCACTGAGCAGCATCAGGACCTTCTCAGTTTAGTTTCTGTGAGTCAAAAAGTGTGAGACAACCATGGCAGCAATTGGCAATCCATAAAAAATAAAAATAAAAGGATTTAGACATTCCAGGCACTGTGAGAGTGCAACAAAACCGCCTGTAAAATTAGAATATATTGCAAACACAATTAAACACCACTAAGACGTTTTATAATGAAATTCTAACAAAACTAATGCAAACTCCTGACAAGTTGTGGCCTAGATGTCAGTGAAAAATTGTGTAATGTTTTACACTTTTATGCCTCCAACAGTCCCAGGCCATGAGACGCAGGCTTTATAAACCCACTCCGGACAGGTTCTGTCAGTTGAGTTTTAACTCTGATATGATGGAGCTTGGGGCTTTTCATTTTTGTCACAACATTTCAATTTGCTCAGCTGCCTTTGTCTTAGCTCATCTTCTCACCACCTGAGGCCTGCACTGTGAAGCAGGACCAGTGAGGCAACTAAAGGTTCAGAAGTTAATCGGCTTCATGATCCTGAAGATCCCAAACTGAACCTGCCCGTCTGACTTCGTATACTGGTCCTTGTTTGTTTAGGATGAACTGCTGATGAGGATGATTTAAATTCACAAGAGAAAGAAAGAGAGACCTGGTCAGAGACGTTCCTGGTCAGTTTCCACTGAAAAGCCACAACCACAAGCAGATGAGCTTGTTTAAAGTTTCCACACGAGACACTTCCTTTATGTTCTTACAGAAGATGCAGGTGATTTACTGTTTATTGTTTTCAAGAGGCAGGTTTTACACTTACTGGTGCTCGATCTGAAAGTTGAGATGTCCGCTGAACCAGTCGTTGAAGAAGGACTGCTCAATGTTGCACGTGGCTTGGAGCTAGCACGGAGGATGAGACAGGAGCACACGTTAGAGTGGGCAGATGTGGTGCATGTTTTGTTTTATAGCAACACTGATTTTAAGCTTAGGGAACAACTTTAGGCATATTACTCATGAAAAAACAATCTAACATCTGAATGATGCCCTTCAAGTAAAAGCAACTTTAAGTCCTAGCAAACATTTCCATGCTAACTTTAATTTGCCCAAGTAAAGATATTGAAACGAGGTCTTGGGTGAGATTTAGGAAAGCTGGAATATCCAATAATAATAATAAGTGATTATTAAGCTTTTGCTAACTTTTATCAAGATTGTTGAGCAGGACAGTCAGGAGAGTAGACATAGAAGTTTAATCGTTTTCCTATTCATACATCCACAAACATTAAATGTGGAGAATGTCTTTAAATATCTATAACTGAATGCATAGAGCAGCACGGTGGCACAACTGGTAGAGCTGCTGCCTCTAAGCAAGAAGGTTGCCAGTTCAAATCCCGGTCCGGGGGCCTTTCTGGGTGGAGTTTGCATGTTCTCTCCGTACATGCGTGGGTTTTCTCCGGGTACTCCAGTTTCCTCCCACAGACCAAAAACATGCATGTTAGACTGAATCTAATCTAAATTGTCCCCAGGTGTGAGTGAGAGACTGGATGGTTGTTTGTCTAATTTGTCTCTGTGATGGACTGGAGACCTGTCCAGGATGTCCCCCGCCCCTCGCACAGTGATGGCTGGACACGGACAACAGTTACCCAAAAAGGAAGAAGCGGATACATGATAATGGATGGATGGGTGGATATTTAAATAATTTAATGTAAATTCAAATACAGTATAATCATATATCTTTCTGATGGAATGAATAGAAGCAGTGACTTTTTTTTGGAAAGCTCATTAATCCAACAGGAAATGCCATAACCTACTTCACTCGTTCATATGTTTATACCTTGTTTTAGGACTTTGAAAAGATTCGTTTTCAAATGTTAACGTCGAAAACAAACAGTTTTCCGCATTGTGTTTACTACAGCTACACCTTGTCCCCCTTTACTCACTGTTTTAAATAATTTTAGTTCTCTTCAAGATAAATAATGTTAGTAACTTACTTTTTATCTATTTGAATGTTACTTCTGTTGTGACTTGGCACTATATAAACAAACTGAACTGAATTGAATTAAGACTTTAAGACAAAATAGGAAAATGTAAAATGTTTGAAGGTGAGAAGAGAAGTCAGGTAAGACTTTTGTTGTTTCAAGCTACAATGCCCTGTATCACATCAAATCAGCACTGACGTAAAAATAAACTCAACGTTTTTCTGCTTTAGACGTCATACAGTACAGATATAAACATTCTTGACGTTAACTGTTGGGCTCAACCTTGTTTGTCTGTTAACAAAATATCTCTTAAAGCTCTGGACAAAGTTGAATGAAACATTCAGAAAGTTATCATTAGATGTACTTCTACAATTTGGAGGTAAAGCAATTCAAGATGGCCACCACAGCTTATAGATCCTAACTCACAGAAATGGCTACCTACTGTACGTAGATTTGATAAATACAGTACAGTGTACTGAGTCAAAACATGGCAGTTTAATAGCTGACAGTCATTCACAACACAAACATCAAATCAGGCGTAGTGTCGCTATATCACATGAGACAGCTATTTTCACGAGTTTACTAAATCTGTCATTTCTGCTGATAAAGTAATCTTAGTTTTAATCTCTCGCATGAAAGGCTTTGGGCACTTTGCTTTGGTGTTGCCAGAGTAAAGGAGTTTAGCCAGATTAACACACAAAGCACAATATAAGAGGAAAGTAGGAGAAAACAACAAAAAAAGAATGTTGAACTTTATAATTTTGTTATAAACCACATACCTGCATGGTCAGCCAGTCCTGGTGCCGCTCATATTCAATATTCATTGGAAGATGGTTCATCTGGGTCACCCACACAAACCAGTGGCTCTCTAAAAACCTACAACAATAAACAGCAACATAAAACAGTTCATGCGATCAAGAAGTTCAGAAAAGTTGATCCCTTCAGGTTGCATTCAGAACCTTTAATGTTAAACTCTGTTTAAATGGACTTGTTTCGTGTCTATATTTGTGCTAAAATATAAAACTAATAAATAAAATTGTTGTTTAAATTCATACCTGACAAACAAGATGAGCGCCACTGAGCCCAGCAGGCCGTACAGCGGGGTGTAGCAGTAGAAGAATCGAAAGTAGAACGACAAATACCAGGCCAGATCCTTGAAATGACAAATCAGGTTAGTTAAAAATGTTCACGGCTCACTCATCTAACACTTGATGTGTAAATAAAGAATAGCTATGATTAATCCCTTGACTGGGACTTTTATTTTGTCAGAACATGAAAAATCTAAAATATTTGAAGTTTTGTTTTATTAACTTTATATTAAACTACAGGTAGTCCCCTACTTACGAATGAGTTCCGTTCCTACGTCCGTTCGTAACTCGAAATCGCCGTAAGCCAAAAAACATACACACTGGCCGCCACTGGCCACCCCATATACACGTACATGTACGGTACTGTACAGTTACCAAGCACTTCGCCTATCCTAACACAGTAATAATAATAATAATGAATTCAATTTATAACGCGCTTTTCATCCATCCATCCATCTTCTTCCGCTTATCCGGGGTCGGGTCGCGGGGGTAGCAGCCTAAGTAGGGAGGCCCAGACTTCCCTCTCCCCAGCCACTTGGAGCAGCTCCTCCGGGGGAATCCCAAGGCGTTCCCAGGCCAGCCGAGAAACATAGTCCCTCCAGCGTGTCCTGGGTCTTCCTCTGGGTCTCCTCCCGGTGGGACATGCCCGGAACACCTCACCAGGGAGGCGTCCAGGAGGCATCCTAACCAGATGCCCGAGCCACCTCAACTGGCTCCTCTCGATGTGGAGAAGCAGCGGCTCTACTCCGAGTCCCTCCCGGATGACTGAGCTTCTCACCCTATCTCTAAGGGAGAGTCCAGCCACCCTGCGGAGAAAACTCATTTCAGCCGCTTGTATCCGAGATCTTGTTCTTTCGGTCATAACCCAAAGCTCATGACCATAGATGAGGGTGGGAACGTAGATCGATCGGTAAATTGAGAGCTTTGCCTTTCGACTCAGCTCTCTCTTCACCACGACAGACCGGTACAGCGCCCGCTTCACTGCGGACGCTGCACCTATCCGCCTATCGATCTCACGCTCCAGTTTTCCCTCATTCGTGAACAAGATCCCGAGATACTTAAACTCCTCCACTTGGGGCAGGACCTCCTCCCCGACCCGGAGAGGGCATGCTACCCTTTTCCGGCTCAAGACCATGGCCTCGGATTTGGAGGAACTGATCCTCATCCCGGCCGCATCACACTCGGCTGCAAACCGCTCCAGTGAAAGTTGTAAATCACGAACTGATGAAGCCAGTAGGACCACATCATCTGCAAAAAACAGAGAAGCGATTCTAAGGTCACCAAAACGGATCCTCTCAACACCTTGGCTGCGCCTAGAAATTCTGTCCATAAAAGTTATGAACAGAATCGGTGACAAAGGGCAACCTTGGCGGAGTCCAACTCTCACTGGAAACGAGCCTGACTTACTGCCGGCAATGCGGACCAAGCTCTGACACCGGTCGTACAGGGACCTAACAGCCCATATCAATGGGCCTGGTACCCCATACTCCCGGAGTACCCGCCACAGAACCCCCCGAGGGACGCGGTCGAATGCCTTTTCCAAGTCTACAAAGCACATGTAAACTGGTTGGGCAAACTCCCACGCACCCTCCAGGACCCTGTTGAGGGTGTAGAGCTGGTCTAGTGTTCCACGACCAGGACGAAAACCACACTGCTCCTCCTGAATCCGAGGTTCGACTATCCGACGGACCCTCCTCTCCAGAACCCCTGAATAGACCTTACCAGGGAGGCTTAAGAGTGTGATCCCCCTATAGTTGGAACACACCCTACGGTCCCCCTTTTTGAATAGGGGAACCACCACCCCAGTCTGCCAATCCAAGGGAACTGCCCCCGATGTCCACGCGATATTGCAGAGTCGCGTAAGCCAACACAACCCTACAACATCCAGAGCCCTAAGGAACTCCGGGCGAATCTCATCCACCCCCGGAGCCTTGCCACCGCGGAGCTTTTTAACCACCTCGGCGACCTCAGCACCAGAGATCGGAGAACCCGACCCAAAGTCCCCAGGCTCCGCTTCCTCAGTGGAAGACGTGCCAGTAGGATTGAGGAGGTCTTCGAAGTATTCCGCCCACCGACTCACAACATCCCGAGTTGAGGTCAGCAGCACGCCACCCCCACCATAAATGGTGTTGGTCGCGTACCTCTTTCCCCCCCTGAGACGCCGGATGGTGGACCAGAATCGCCTCGAAGCCGTACGGAAGTCATTCTCCATGGCCTCTCCGAACTCCTCCCACGCCCGAGTTTTTGCCTCAGCAACCACCCGAGCCGCATGCCGCTTGGACTGCCGGTACCTATCAGCTGCTTCCGGGGTCCCACAAGCCAAAAAGGCCCAATAGGACTCCTTCTTCAGCCTGACAGCATCCCTCACTGCCGGTGTCCACCACCGGGTTCGAGGGTTGCCACCACGACAGGCACCAACAACCTTGCGGCCACAGCTCCGATAAGCTGCCTCGACAATAGAGGCGCGGAACACGGCCCACTCGGACTCCATGTCCCCCGCCTCCCTCGGAACGTGTTCAAAGCTCTCCCGGAGGTGGGAGTTAAAGCTCCGTCTTACGGGAGACTCTGCCAGACGTTCCCAGCAGACCCTCACAATACGTTTGGGTCTGCCAGGTCTGACCGGCATCCTCCCCCACCATCGGAGCCAACTCACCACCAGGTAGTGGTCAGTTGACAGCTCCGCCCCTCTCTTCACCCGAGTGTCCAGGACATGCGGCCGCAGATCAGATGAGACGACAACAAAGTCGATCATCGAACTGCGACCTAGGGTGTCCTGGTGCCAAGAGCACATATGGACACCCTTATGCCTGAACATGGTGTTCGTTATGGACAATCCATGACGAGCACAGAAGTCCAACAACAGAACACCACTCGGGTTCAGATCAGGGGGGCCGTTCCTCCCAACCACACCCCTCCAGGTCTCACTGTCATTGCCCACGTGAGCGTTGAAGTCCCCCAGTAGAACAAGGGAGTCCCCAGGAGGCGCACTCTCCAATACCCCCTCCAAGGACTCCAAAAAGGGTGGGTAGTCTGAGCTGCCGTTTGGTGCATAGGCACAAACAACAGTCAGAGCCCGTCCCCCCACACGTAGGCGAAGGGAGGCTACCCTCTCGTTCACCGGGGTGAACCCCAACGTACAGGCACCAAGATGGGGGGCAACCAGTATGCCCACTCCTGCTCGGCGCCTCTCACCAGGGGCAACTCCAGAGTGGAAGAGTGTCCAACCCCTCTCAAGGAAACTGGTTCCAGAGCCAGAGCCATGCGTTGAGGTGAGTCCGACTATTTCTAGTCGGAACCTCTCAACCTCACACACTAGCTCAGGCTCCTTCCCCACCAGAGAGGTGACATTCCATGTCCCAATGGCCAGCTTCTGTAGCCGAGGATCAGACCGCCAGGGTCCCCGCCCTCGGCCACCACCCATCTCACATTGCACCCGACCCCTTTGGCCCCTCCCACAGGTGGTGAGCCCATGGGAATGCGCTTTTCATTAGTGAAAATCTCAAAGTGCTACACACATTGAATGCTATACACATTCATACACCGGTAGCGGCAGACAACCATGCAAGGTGCTTTCCAGACCTACCGGGAGCAACTCGGGGTTAAGTGTCTTGCCCAAGGACACAACGACACATGGTGTGGGGAACCGGGATTCGAACCACCAACCTTCCGATCGGGGGACGACTGCCATTACCACTACGCCACGGCCGCCCCACAATACAGTACCCTACATAATTATCAAAAAACATATACATTTGGAGCCATAATGAAGGGAAAAAGGAGTTAATAACTTACTGGGAGCTGGTGAAGCCGTTTCTCCGCATGTTAGCATGTTAGCTCCGTGTCCCGGCAACATCCGAGGCCTCGACGCCGTTTCTCCGCGTGTTAGCATGTTAGCTCCGTGTCCCGGCAACATCCGAGGCCTCAAAGCCATTTCTCTGCGTGTTAGCTCTGTGTCCCGGCAGCATCCGAGGCCGCGAGTCCGTTCCTCCGCCTGAGACGTCCACAGAGTTCACTGAGCGTTTCCAGCTCATGTATCCGAGCGAGGCAACCTCTGATCGGACACACGGTCCATCCAAAGCCGGCTGTCGAGGCCGGAGCAAACCGAAGCTAACCAAAAACTGCCGGACACTGCCGAAAACTGCCGGACACTGCCGAAAACTGACGGACACTGCCAAAAACTGACGGAAACTGCATAAATCGGCTTCTAAATAATAATAATAATAATAATAATAGTACTTTATTTATAAAGCCATTTAAAACAACCACAGCTGCAACAACGTGTTGTACACATAAAATCAAGAACATTTAAACACATAAAATAAGATTTTAGAATTTATTTTTATGAGATGCGTGACGTAACCCAGAAACGCCGTAAGTCGAGGACTACCTGTACAGTATATATAAATTCTTACATTTTAGGCTTGAAACAAAAGATTTACCGGTAAACAAAGTTACCGGTAAATAAAAAGTTGAATCGTGGTGTGTAATAAACTAAAGTTTCTGTCTTATTGTGTTTGGTTTGAACAGGTCATGATTGACGGCAGGTCAGTCACGAATTGTACCATTTCTCTCAGTCGTGCTTGACTAAACCCTGTTTAAAAACATTTAATCATCTTAGAGGCTCCATGTAATGCTCCAAACCCTTCAAAGCACTTTAATAATGCAATATTGCTGCCAGCCCATAAGCCAAAGGCACCAGAGCAGAAGATGATGAAAGACTGATTTTTTGGAGTTTTTACTAAAAGATTTTATGAACGGTGTTAGTTTTTTTTTCCATTCAACCTTTGTTTGTACAGGTTAGTCTCAGTGAGGACTCTTTTACAAGATGTAAGGATGGTAAGGATGGCTCCATCTTGTGGTCATCCCTTGTCTGTGCACCTTGTTTATCTCATCCGTGCCTTGATTGATTTCTCCTTGTGTTCCCAGCTGTTTGTAATCAGGTCCTGTCTTGTCTGTGTATATAAACCTGTCTGTGAGTTCTGTCCTTTGTCGCGTCATCATTGGGGCTCCCCCTGTTGTGTTCCTGTTGTGTTCCAGTCACTAAGAGTGAGTTTGCTGCCCCGTCAGCCTTTTTGATTTATTATCATTAAATATCTATTTTTGTATCTTCTGTCTCCTGTGTACTCTGGTCTGCACCATTGGGTTCGCTCCTGCCTTCAGAGTAAATCCTGACACAAGAAAGACCTGTTTTAGACAGACAACAAGACCTAGCTTGGCCAACATAAGGACCAGGGGCCAAAAGTGGCCCGTGGAAATCACCATCAGGCACATAATATCCTCAACTGAAAAGAAAACAAGTTTAAAATACAGGTAGTCCCCAACTTACGATGGAGTTCTGTTCCTACGCGCCGCCGTAAACCGAATTTCAACGTAAGTCGGAACATACGTACAAACTGCACCTTATACTGTACGTACAATACAGTACTGTATTTTACCAAGCACTTAGCCTATCCTAACACAGTACCTTACATAATTATCAAAAAACACATAAATTTGGAGCCATAATGAAGTGAAAAAAAGAGTTAATAACCTACTGGAAAGCTGGTGGAGCCTTCCTCCGTCTGTTAGCATGTTAGCTCGTTGCTCCTCCAAGCTCTGCAGCTCTGCCTGTACTTTTCCACTGCTTCGCGCGGTCCAGAGCATTTACAGTAAGGTCTGTTAGTATGTTGGCTCATTGCTCCTCGGCTGTTTCTGACTTCAAGCTCTGCTTCTGCCGTCAAACCGGAAGAGATACCGGAACTCGGCTTTTCAAAATAAAATTTTCATAATATATATACATTTTTTTAATGGGAGGTGCGTCGTAACCGCGAAACGCCGTTAAGTCGAGGACGTCGTAACCCGAGGACTACCTGTAAGCTTCTGAAAACCTGCCTGAAGTTTTGGACAAATACATCAAAAACCTTTAGATTAAGAGAGGCTAAAACATTTTTTACATCGCTGTTTCCAAAACAAGTCTGAAACGTAAAGACTTCAAAAACATGAATATGCCTTATATATTTATTTGTATATTTAAGCCAGTAAATATACTGACAGTTCACACTCACAGAGAGTGCATGTCATTATAAGTAATAAATAATAGTATACATTATATTGTCATGCATATTAAAAAGAGGTTTTTGAGAAGACATTTTTTATCAAGCATACTATTTTAAAACAAGAAAAAGCTTGAAAATAATCTTCTAATTTTCCAGTTCTCTATGTGGCCCTTTGATTCCTTTCAATATCTTGATTAGGCCCTTTTTGAAAAATAAATGTTGCCCACCACTGTTTTAAAACATGTAGTGTCAGTTTTAGTTTTTTGTTAAAACAAGATCTGAAATATGAACCAAGATCTCAGAAGCTCAGTCCAGAGACGTTCATGTCATCTCTGAACAAAGTTAAAGACAGAGACGTCTGTAGTGACTGTGAGAATAAATCTCCATATTAGTGCTTGTTAAAAGTTGTTTATTTCACGGACGAGCTTAATGACATTGTGACAGTCATCATTTTTAAGTATTGCTGTTTGATTTTTTTACATTAGTACTTTTTTCATGTAAAAGTACAAACACACAGCCTTTTATGGTTATGACAGAATTATTTTTTTTTAACCGAGACTCAATTACAACCAACTGCTGAAAATCACATTATTTGTTACATCCTATTTTTTTAAACCTCATTAGGATTCCTTATTTTCCTGATTCTGACCTCTTTTTGGAGTTAAAAGTGTGAAACAAAGGATTTAGTGCAGGGTAATTCATCTAAACTGCTCAGGGGGCCACATTTACTCAAGGGCCAGACATCCAGCAGTTATTACCATTAAGTAAGTTTGTTTAACAATTTAAAATAGAGTTTTATTTAAAAATTAACCCATCTGTGGGTTGAACTGAGCTCACCTGTGGGCCTGATTTGGCCCCCGGGCCATCAGTTGAATTTAGTGTTCACCACTGAATAAAATGAAGGTAACAAAGCAATAAAATATAATATAATAATATATCTTAGGGTAAGATATATAATATGTAAGATTATAATATATCTTATTACTATTATGATTATTTTTTTTTAATCATATTAATATCCTATTATAACTTATATATTTCAGTATTTTGCTCTTTACTGTATTTTATTACATCATCCATAATATCCTATTTCATTTATTTACGATTTAACATGAAACCTACATCAGTTTATTACAAATAGAAACATTTCATATAAAATGAATCGTAGATGCTTACCACCCAGTTGCGGCGAGAAATCATGACATTCAATATCTGAAGGTTGAAGACGAGTGGAACGAGCAGTGGTGGTCCCACTAAAGTAAAAAATAAAATGCTCAGGTTTTCTTTGGAGACTTTTTGTTTCTTTTAAATACGTCAGTGACTTTAAACATACGAAGAAAGTAGTACTGATGTTGGTGGTTATATGGCATCTGTTTGATCTTTTTAATGCCGTACTGTGAGGAACAAAAGAGAACAGATTCATGTGAGTAAATAAGCTGTATATTAAAAAAAAAAAGGTTTGAAAATACTTTTTCTTTTAGCTACTTGCCTCCACAGGTTGAATGGCGCCGAGAACAAAGATGCCGGACATGTTGACATCGGGATCCTTACTCAGGACGTTGGGTTTGGCGTGGTGACTGAAATGTAGATGATTCCACCAGCTGGCTGAAGCTCCCTGTCAAAACAGCCTTTTAATACCAGAGAAGCATTTTACAAGAAAATAAACATCACAGCTTAAAATGTTACCTTCAAATGTCCGATAACAAACTTGTGCACCAGGTGATTCCACTTGGACTTCTTGAAGACAGACAGGTGACCAAAGTCGTGCTGCAGCCATCCAGCCTGGGACTAGTGGGGAGATTAAAAATGATTTTTGTTTCTGCAGAGTGTCAAAGTGCTTTAGCTATATTTAGTTAGTGAGTTATCTTTTGTGTAACAGGCTCATTTCATAATCTGTATGTCTCTCTTATGACTGTCTATTGTTGTCGCTGTTGTCATCATTCTTTGTTGAAGCCAGGTCTCTCTTGTAAATGAGTCCTCGAGGCTCAATGGGATTAACCTGCCTAAATAAAGTTTGAATGAATAGTTGTGTTGCAATAACCTGCGATGTTGCCAGCATCAGTGCACACAGTAATGTCAGCGTCCAGCTCGTCCCCCAGTATGAAACCATGAGCCAGGCGAGGGCCTCCAGCAGCAGGATGTGACCCAGGTGGAGGCAGAAGAACAGAGGCTGAGCTCGGAAAAGACCCTCTTTATCAACTTGTTCTCGTAAATCTTCAAAGTCCTGTATGATTGTTGGCTGCAGAGGAGATGAAAGCTGTAAAGGTGCTAGATCACTGTCACATTTGTTGATGTCACATGTGCATCAATTGCACATGTAAGAGATGAACGTTCCTAGAACGTGATTTAAAAACTCACGTTTTTCTTCCCGTCGTGACTCGGTTCTGTTGGTGCCAACTCTCCGACCAGCAGAGGCTTCAGAAACTTCTGCACCAACTTTAGATCAGGATGAAAAGCAGTGAACGCCTCCTGGAAAACAAATGAAGAAATCCCGTGAATTAAGCAAACAAAAATATAAAATTGGACGTGCTAGCAAAGTTTAAATGTACTGTAAGTATTTTTTAAAAATAAACTTAAATCATATCTTTAGCAAAAATGTTTTACTCGAGAAAAATAAAATGCACTATAAAGGTCAAAAGTTAAAGAAATCATTATATTTTAGTAAGTATGTTACATGTTGTATGTAATACTTTTGTAAACAATTGTTTTTCTTATATTTATTTATTA
>JBBPBX010011212.1:0-18042 GCA_038048925.1 Garcialebias charrua | reverse complement strand
AAAAAAAAAAAAAAAAAAAATGTAACCCCCCCAAAATAATCAAGACTTTAGCCCCTTATTACCATGAGTGGATTTTTTTCTCCCTCACTAGAGACAAATAAAAAATAATAAATCACAAGAGCACAGTCTAGAGCACTTGGAATGATGTCCTTTACGAGACACTTTTTGCATGGTGGTGGAGAGACGATGGTTTGCAGCCGCGGCTGGACCAAGCTAAAGTATGACCCAAATTATTTCATTTGAAGGAAGGAAAAATAATGATTTCCAACAGGGTGTCTGAAAATAACTGACTCAAAGTGTTCAAAACCACAGATCCATGAGCTGTTCATCACCTGATACAACACTCCATGAACCAAAGTGAAGGGATGGAGCCAGAGATCTTCAATAGTCAGTTAAAGAACTGAGGCGTTAATACAACTTACTATGGTTTTGGAGGGGGGTTGAATAGTTACAGCCTCATGGGATGGAGTTTTGCAGTTCATTCCCTGCCTCTGCATTTTAGCTGATTTCTTTTTAAACCAAAGTGTAACGTGCTCATCTTGTTAATGATAAGGTCTAGCAAGGATGAAAGTTTTTTATTATGTTCAGACATGTGACTTCAAGCTTAGGGTGTGCATTTATGTGTTCATGTAAAGAGCAGTTACCGTGGCATCCTCGCCACTATAGTGGCTGATGACCCTGTACCCCCCCGGGTGTCTTCTGGACCACTGGGTGATGTTGTAGACCTTCCTGTTGATGACGAGCCACTGGTCGCTCCTGCTGCTGTGTTTCTGGACCTCCTCCCAGGTGTAAACACCTGCAGGTTTCCCCTGCTCGCTCTGCTGGCCTCCACCTCCCATCCTGGATCCACCTGCAGCAACTGAAGGACCCGCC
Source organism: Garcialebias charrua (assembly GCA_038048925.1). Lineage (NCBI taxonomy): Eukaryota > Metazoa > Chordata > Actinopteri > Cyprinodontiformes > Rivulidae > Garcialebias > Garcialebias charrua. The sequence goes on along the minus strand of JBBPBX010011212.1, from coordinate 17,169 downwards.
TCACCCAAAAATCTCACACTTAGTCTGCAGACACATGGAGGTAGCTCAGACAATTACACAATTATTGAAACAAACACAAGTGCAGCATCTTCATCTAAATTTAATGACGTAATCAGACCTGCAAGGTGTGAGCTCCAGACTTCATGTGCAGGGGTCTGCAACCTGTGGCTCTAGAGCCACATGCGGCTCTTTGGTTCCTCCACAGCGGCTCTTTCAAGCTTTGACTAAAACTAACATAAAACTGAAGTTTATTGGTTGTTATACAAACAACAAAAAACTACTAGTTTTAGCTGTTTTCATGTAATTTCTTTGGCAAATACTCACTTTTAACTTTTTGCTTTATTTCTATACTTAATTATTTTTTCCACAATAAAAAAATAGGTCTGCATAGCTTGTAGTTTGTTTTGTTTTTTAATTTAAAAACTTTCCCAGCCTCTTTACAATAATCTGGTCTTTTCATTTGTCTTAAATTGTAATAGTATCAATAAATATTAAAAATCATTAGATATTTTTAGCTTTATACCCTGGCCGCAAAAGTCTCCTCCAACAAACTTAGTGGCCCATGGGCCACCAATTGAGTTGTAGCAGGTTGTTGCGGCTCTGGACACGTTGAATTTAGTGCATGAAGGTGTAAAAATGGCTTTTTAGATCATAAAGGTTGCAGACCCCTGTTCATGTGCAATAAACGTAATGAACAAAACCGGCAATAAAATATGAAAATAGTCGTTTAAATATTTTATCTAACTTCAATCACCTTAATAAATCAGTGAGAAATGACAAGACATGATGAGGTGACAGGAAGAGTTGAAATGTAACTTACAGAATGCAGCTCTCTCTTCAGCCTCATGAAAAGACACCTTTGTGATCTGCGCTCCTGTTCAGAGGGTCCAACTTTTCAAATAGAGTCATAAAACTCATCCCTTCTCATGCTGTCGGTCATAGGCTGCACGCATCGTCTCATGCAGCCTCCCCGGCAGAACAAACTCTGAACGCATCATTCGAGCGTTTCTGGCCAATGGGCGCGGCGCGCAGCGGCCGCGCGCTGGAGCTGTGCGCGCCGTGCCATAGGTCCTGCAGGCTCCTCATCTGAATATCACAGGGTTGTCTGAGCGACCAGAGGGAAACATTGAGCTGCAGGACGGATGTCTCACCTCTGGAGATGCTGCTTCTCAGAAAGACACAGATCCGAGCCTGTTTAACGCACTGGGACAGGAGGGGGGCAGGTCTTTATCAGCCCTTTGCTTCATGACACTGAACCGCATCACCTGCACCAGATGTGTTCAAAAACAATATTTAGAGGAGATGTTTGAGACTGTAACACCTGCATAACTGAAAAAAGGAAAAAGAACGTCCAATCAGCAAATTGTTAAATTGTGGTGCCAGGCCCAGCTGCATGGGTGGGCATTGAGGGACATTGCCCACCCACAGAGTCAGCTGTGCCCCCCCTTAGGTTTGTTTTTAATCTCTGATGTACATCTTTCTATTTTTCTTATCTCTGATTGTCAGTCATATAATTCAACCAATCAATGAAGCCAAGGCAATATTCTAGCCAACTACAGTTCGAGGCCGCAGGTCACTGACTTAATGCACAAACTAGTTGTTTTCAAACAGAAACAGCCACGCGTCGCTCACCATTGTCCGTGTATCATGGATATTTGGACTTTTTTCCAAAAAAAAAACAAGAGGACAACGAATGACACTGACAGTGGAATAAATGAGAGCTGACAGGAAGCGGCACCATCCATTTCAGTTGGAAACGTAAGCACTGAAGTCAACTCTGGAGTAAACATTCATGCTAGGAGGGTTAGCTACAGCAGCTAGGGAGCACAAGGAGCAGAACCGAGCAGTGCTCAGCCAGTCGGAAGAAACGTGAGTGACGACGTCAACAATAACATTTGAGAAGGACTTGACTCGGAAATTTAGGAATGAATGGAAGGACAGTGTTTTAAGAAGGTTTCACACACTACACAAACGCCGCCTGCCACTCTACTAAAAGTGGAGTAAACCCCTTTCTAGCTTCCCCCCGCTTCCCTCACACATAAAATGGTGTTTCTTGCAGGCAGAAGAGTAAAACTTCTTTGTTTTGCTCCTTGTGCTCCCCAGTTGTTGTAGTTAAACCTCTTAGCATGAATGTTGACTTAAGTCACAGTGTTCAGCCTGACACTAGTGATCACTGTATGTTTATGTTTGACTTTTAATTGAATGAACACAGCACTACAGGTTGGGTTGTCTTGTTCTTTTTTACTTTTTTGTTTAGATTTTGTGATTTTATTGAGATTGTTTCTTCACAGCACTGTATTAGGAGTGGTCACAGAGCCGCTGTTCAACTTGAAGCAAATAAAATGTTTGTTGAAAAAAATATGCCCCCTTGAAAAAAAAGAATGCCCCCCCTTTGAATTGTTTCTGCAGCCGGGTCTGGGTCATCCTAAATCGAACTGAATCTGATGATCAGTTGTATATTTACACCCAGTTATTATTCTAAGGAAGTTTCAGTAAAAAAAAAAAAATGTCTTCATCCATCCATCCATTCATCCATCCATCCATCCATCCTTCTTATGGTTCATAATGTTTTTCGCTAACAAACAACCATGACTGCAATGAAAAGGTTTAAAGCAAAGATTTTGCAAAATGTGCTGCAATGAGCCGATTCACCAACATCTCTGTTTAGCGCCACCTACCGAATCCTGCGCGCAACGATTTGTATGAGAGCTGGACTGTTGTTGTTGGCTCCTGCTGCTCGTAGGATTGAAGCATAAAATGACAAATCCACATACACTCTGGAGGCGGGCATGATTGTAGAGATGCTGAGTATAAAGCATTCTTGACCGCACATTGTTATTAAGATTTAAAATTAATTGGTTATTTTTTTTGTTTTGTTTTGTTATCATGGTTGTAAAATCATTTTTATAGTGGTCCGTAACCTGCATGGTGTTTGTTTAAGTTTTCATTACTTTTTGAAATAAGAAAATATTAAACTTAATTATAAACTACTACATATTATTACTACTCACTACTTGAGGTGGTCCATACCTGTGTATTTTATAATATTTAGTGGCCAAAATGATCTGCAGGCAAGTTTGACAGCCAAGATCACTGTAAACAACAACATATATAATACTAGACCTCTAATACTACAAAGTAGTTCTATACTATAATACTAGACCTATACTATAATAGTAGACCTCTATACTAGACTTATACTATGCTATTAGATCTATACTGTAATACGAGACCTATACTATAATACTAGACCTCAAACATATACATGTCCAACAATACTAGACCTATATACTAGACCTATACTATAATAGTAGACCTCTAAGACGTATACTATGCTATTACATCTACTGTATACTGTAATATGAGACCTATACTATAATACTAGACCTCAAACATACAATACTAGACCTATAATACTAGACCTATACTATAATAGTAGACCTCTAATACTAGACTTATATTATGCTATTACAGTACATCTATACTGTAATATGAGACTTATACTATAATACTAGACCTCAAACATATACTACAGTACTAGACCTATAATACTAGACCTATACTATAATAGTAGAGTCAGAGTCAGAGTCAGAGAGAATTTATTGTCATTTGCACCGCATGTAGTACATGTGTTGAAAACGAGATTATGTACACAGGGTCCCAGTTACATCCAACAACAAATGCAAGAGAAAAACAATAATAACATCTAGGATTAACTAAGAGAGACATCAGCTAGTAATACACTAAGCCCTAATGTAGTAGAAAAACATCATTATAAACAGCAGCACGAACATGAGTCATTATGAGCAGATGGTCACAGATGAACGCAGCAACAAGAAACAGATCAGTATCAACATGATGTGACATTTTGCAGTGTTTATTCTTATTATTTATTTATTCATGAGTCTGACAGCCTCAGGGTAGAAGCTGTTCCTCAGTCTAGTGGTTCTACATTTGATGCTCCTCAACCTCCGTCCCGAGGGGAGTGGTGCAAAGAGTGAGTGTGCTGGGTGAGTGAGGTCTTTCATGATGCAGGTGGCTCTTTTTCTGCATCTGGAGGTGTAAATGTCTGTGATGGTGGGGAGACTGACTCCCACAGACTTCTGTGCAGCCTTCACCACTCTCTGTAGAGCTTTCCTCTCTGCAACTGTGCAGCCTCCATGCCACACGTTGATGCTGGAGCACAGGACGCTCTCCACTGCACACCTGTAGAACGAGGTGAGGACTGAGCTTCTCAGACCAGCTCGTCTCAGCCGTCTGAGGAAGTAGAGTCTTTGATGTCCTTTCTTGATCAGGCTGGTGGTGTTATTGCTCCAGCTGAGGTTATCATTCAAGTGTACACCCAGGTACTTGTAGCTGGAGACCACCTCCACCGCAGATCCACCTATATACAGTGGGGTGTGGGTGTGTTTGTTCCTTCTGAAGTCCACAATCATCTCCTTCGTCTTCTTCACATTCATGTGAAGGTTGTTCTCTTTGCACCAGCTCTCCAGATGTTCCACCTCCTGTCTGTAGCTGGATTCATCATTATCTGTGATGCATCCCACCACAGCTGTATCATCTGCAAACTTAACAATATGACAGCCTGGATGTGTGGCTGTACAATCATATGTGAGCAGAGACCTCTAATACTAGACTTATACTATGCTATTACATCTACATGTATACTGTAATATGAGACCTATACTATAATACTAGACCTCAAACAAATACTACAATACTAGACCTATAATACTAGACCTATACTATAATAGTAGACCTCTAAGACTTATGATTGTCTATTGTTGATTGTCCAAGGAAAATCTACTGTTGCTGTTGTCATCATTCTTTGTTTGTAGACAGATCTCTCTTGTTAATGAGTCCTCGAGGCTCAATGGGATTAACCTGCCTAAATAAAGGTTGAATGAAAAAAATCCTGGTTGCACAGATACAGGTACAGCATTCTCCACAACCCATTTTCACACCCAAAAAAACTGTTCAAGTCACACAGGTGCCCCCAAACAGGACCACAATGCTTTGCGCTAAACAAAGATGGCAGTATCTGTGAAGTGGCTCAGTAGAGTATGTTGTGACTTACTCAGAGCTCCAATTACTCCTAATGTTAACCCAGTAGCTGCAAAATTGGGTGACATATCGCCATCTATGTGTTTTCTAAAGTCAGTTGTCTGTTCTTGAACTGGATGGGTTCCAAAATGAATCCACTGTGCAGGTACATCCAAAGATAATTTCATGCAAGTTTTATTGAAATGTATACAGTAGTTCATAGGATATTTTATAAACAGACAGGTCAAACTACAAGTGTCAAGGGTGCAAACACTGAACTTGCTGAAGCTGTTTAGGGTATGGGTTGGTGATTAGTTTCAGATAGCGCCAGATCAAACTTTAGTTCAATATCTGTAAAATTTAAAGAGTTAAAGCTATTTGCAGTTTGCCAAGATCGTTTTGCTGAGGCAGCCATCTTGATTTGAGCTGACTCCAACAAGTAAACAGTTGCAGCAGGTAAGGCAAAGACATTTTAGCTCTGGCTTCACCTTCAGCGATGGGTGGGTAGTGAGTTTTTGCAATCTTCCCTGTCCTGATGTTTCCGGGGTCATTCAGTGCAACATCTGCACACAACTGACCTCAGCATCCTTTCACCAGCTGAGGTATCTGCCTGCCTATCTCCTGCTCATAGCTCATTGTGTCATTTCAGGCTTGTCTGAATGCAGTGCAGAATTTTGCAAATGGGCTCTTTTGATCTTCGGCAGATCAGATGCAATTATCCTCAGCAGCCTGCTGCCCAGCTGACGGGTTGTCTGCTTCCTCGGGCACGGCTCATCAGGCTGACAGAAGCCCCTACAAATCTGACCCTGGTGGATTTTTAAGCCTTTTCATTTTTATCACAACTATTAAAACAAAACTCTGTCAATCACGAAACCTGCCAGCTGCTGTCTAATATTTTTTATATACCTGTAAATTTCTTTATAAATGCTTCTCATGCCAGTCAGTTTTGTTGTTATCTGGCTTCTGCAACATTGTTTAATAGAAGACGTACAAATTGTATGCATTAGATTTGTATTTTTTAATCAAATATACCGTATCTTCCGGCATATAAATTATTATATAAATTAGGGTATAAATTGCATCAGTCAAAAAAAGCATTGTGAAGAGGAAAAATATATATAAGTCACATTTATTATGTGTACCTGCTGACCCATTACGTTTATTATGCGTTTATTGACTGGTCAAAACCGCTTCATTTCATCTGGTTGATGTGGCACCATCCATCCATCCATCCATCCATCCATCCATCCATCCATCCATCCATCCATCGTGGCCAGAGCCACTTGCTCTCCAGCGCCTGCACCAGCTGAGTGAAGCGAGCTGGCACAGGAAGACTCGCTGTTTTAGGTTTTCGAAATTTAAAATGTAAGTCAAAAATTGTGTTATGAATATGGGGGGAATAGAGTACTGTATATAAGTTGGTTTAGCGTATAAGTGGCATGACTGACAAATCTATGCAGAAAACTACAACTTATATGCCAAAAACTATGGTACTCAAAGCATTACAAATAAGAGTGGTAGAGTGAATAAGTTATTTTTGGCTACTTCTTTCTTCAGGGGTCGCAACAGCGAGCAAACTTGCATGAAATATTTGGTAATTGTTTTATGCCTGATGCCCTTCCTGGCGCAGCCTGGGTTCAAACCCGCAACCACAGGATTACAAGACCACGGCACTGACCACCAAGCTACCACAGCTGCCATCATGTAGTATAATAGCTCTTATTAAAGTTGTATTTAGATGCCGTGAACATTTCTTATTACAACTGAAGTGGAATTTCAACAACATATATATAATTTAAGATTTTTTCTTTAAATTAAACCTAAATGTGTAAATACATAAATTATGTTTGAAGGTGACAAAACTAATGAAGCTCAGTGTCACTCAGCAGAACCCCAGTGTTTTAGTGCACAGATGGTTTTGGAAAAGTCTTTCAGTTCAAAACTACTATGGTTAAAAAAAAATGCTTCTAGTTCAGTGATACTCTTGGATTATTGCTTTGAGGGTAACCTATTCTCTGCACAGGGTAAACAAACATGGTGAGTTTTTCCTCCTGAAATTCTGCAGCCTTTTGTCTCCTTTTTCTTTCAGTGCAACCAAAAAATTAATTTTAACGTTGAATGGCTGACAGCGGAGGTTTACAGACTCCTGAGAGCCAGGAACGCCACCTTCACAGCAGGAGATCAGGTGAGCCGGAGGGCAGCCAGAAACAACCTCAGAAAGGCCAAGAAGCAGTATTCCAGGAAGATAGCTCATCACTTCAGTGACAGCAAGGATACACGGAGTCTGTGGCAGGGAATACAGACCATCACAAACTACAAGCCATCCCCACAGACCTGTGACAGCACAACCTCTACGCTGAATGAACTGAATTACTTCTTTCTCGGTTTGAGGCATGTAACAGCACACCTGCACATAAACTCCCCCCCTCCTGATGGCCAGGTGCTGGCGCTGTCCTCAGACAGCGTAAGGCGATCATTCATCAAGATCAATGCCCGGAAAGCTTCTGGTCCTGACAACATACCTGGTCGTGTGCTGAAGGACTGTGCAAGGGGAACTCGCAGCGGTCTTCACGGACATCTTTAACATCTCACTGAGTCAGGCCATCGTCCCCACCTGTTTCAAAGCCACCACCATCATCCCTGTCCCAAAGAAGGCAACGCCCTCCTGCCTCAATGACTATCGTCCAGTAGCACTCACCCCCATCCTGATGAAGTGCTTCGAACGGCTAGTCATGAAAAGCATCACATCTGTCCTCCCTGCCTCCCTGGATCCCTTCCAATTTGCATATCGGCCTAATCGCTCAACCGACGATGCCATCTCCTCTGCCCTCCACACAGCTCTCACACATCTGGACACGAAAGACTCTTATGTTAGAATGCTGTTCATTGACTTCAGCTCGGCATTCAACACCATCATCCCCCAACAGCTCATCCTTAAACTGGACAGTCTGGGGCTGAACACCTCAATGTGTAACTGGCTGCTAGACTTCCTGACCGGGAGACCACAGGCAGTACGGGTCGGGAGTAACACATCCAGCACCATCACATTGAATACAGGGGCCCCACAAGGATGTGTGCTGAGCCCCCTTCTATTCACCCTGCTAACACATGACTGCACAACATCATAATAATAATAATAATAATAATAATGTCACATTTTTGTCATCTGTGTATGTTTCCATACAAGACGAAATTTGACTCTGCATTTAACTCAATCACCACCAGGTGGGGCAGTGGGCAGCTATAGAAAGCGCGCAGGGGAGCAATTGGGATCATACAGCTCCAACCACTTCAGTGGTGGGTCTCATCAGCAACAACGATGAGACGGACCACAGGAACGAGGTGAGCCGCCTGGCCTTGTGGTGCGGACACAACAATCTCACTCTGAACGTGGAGAAGACAAAGGAGATTGTTGTGGACTTCAGGAAGAGGGATGCCCAACATGCCCCTCTGACCATCAACAGCACCACAGTGGAGAGAGTGGACAGCACCAAGTTCCTGGGAGTGCACGTCTCAGAGGACCTGTCCTGGAGCAGGAACACTGCATCACTGGCCAAGAAGGCTCACCAGCGCCTCTACTTTCTCCGCAAGCTGAAAAGAGCTGGAGCTCCAACCCCATCATGTGCACCTTCTACAGGGGTGCCATAGAAAGTGTCCTGACCAGCTGCATCACGGTGTGGTTTGGTGCATGTACTGCATCCTGCCGCAAGACCCTCCAGCGCATCGTGAGAGCAGCTGAGAAGATTGTCGGCAGCCCCTTCCCCTCACTACAGGACTTACACAGTAAACACCTCACTTGAAAAGCTCTCTGCATGGCGGGTGTTCCCACACACCCACTACACAGCTGTTTCAGACTGCTGCCATCAGGGAGGAGACTGAGAAGTCTCCAGGCTCGAACCAGCAGACTGAGAGACAGCTCTGTTCATCAGGCAGTCAGAATGCTAAATTCTCTGCCTGCTCTACCCTCCCTCCCACTTGTACTGTCTTAACACAAAAAAACTTTCACACATTACCACACAACACAAAGATTTTTAACACTGGACTCTGTCATCAAAACGGGTTATACACTCAACACACGGTCATGTGCTCATTCAGTTTGCACTACTTCTTATATTTGCACTACTGTTTGTATTACATTACTGTTTATAGTCATACTACTGTTTACATTTACATTTACACTACTGTTTACATTTACTGTTTACATTTATTACTACTGTTTACATTTATTACTACTGTTTACATTTATTACTACTGTTTACATTTACACTACTTTTTATACCCACACTACTGCTGATTTATATATTCTTTTTACTAGCTTTACCTCTATACTACCAATATCAAAGACCTCATACATATACTGTGTACATAAACTTCATATGCTGCTTTGTCACTTTACCCCAAATGTCAATGTCAGAACCTTCATTTTATTTTATAGATATACTTTTTATATTTTTATACTACTATGCTAAAACTCAGGACAGTATCACACTTTTATTATTTCATTTTATGCTTATGTTTATTAAATGTTTTAATGTTTAAATGGTTATTGTTGCACCGGGGGTCTGAGAGTAATGTAATTCAATCCTGTGTAGGTCATGTACATATTGCAGTTTTGACAATAAAGTTGACGTTGACTTTTTTGACTTTTGAAGAATCCAAAAAAACTGCTTTTAAAACGAGTGTTTATTTGCAGACTTCTGCCACTGATTTTTGCGGCAACTCATAAATGCCAGTAATTAGCACAGTAAGGGCCCCACCCTCGACTGCCACTCAATTTAAACTGCACCCAGCCATACGCAGGTGGTGGGCCCACATGGAAGCGGTTTCCTGTAGTTTTCAGATTTCTCAGTCAGGCAGATCCCCATGAGCCAAGGTTCTTCTACCACAAAACTCTCACAGACAACCCCCCAGGGCTGGCTCCGTAGGGTCCCCTGATTATTTAGTTCCTGGTGAGGTTGCCTGCATTATACGGTCAATGTCTGAGCCACCTTAAGTCCTCCTTTGAGGCCATTTTCTCATAGGAGACCCAACCACAGGTTGATGCTCTAGCCAGGGGTCTGCAATCTGAGGCTCTGGAGCCACATGTGACTCTTTGGACCCTCTTTAGTGGCTCTTTCAAGCTTTGACCAAAACTGGTATAAAACTGAATTTTATTGATTATACAAACAACAAAAAAGGACTAGATCAAACTGATTTTCTGTCACTTCTTTTGCAAATATGTGAACAATGGAGCGAGTACAAGAGTACAAGGAGTAAAACATACTTTAACCCATCCAGGCTGTCATATTGTAAAGTTTGCAGATGATACAGCTGTGGTGGGATGCATCACAAACAATGATGAGTCCAGCTACAGGCAGGAGGTGGAACACCTGGAGAGCTGGTGCAAAGAGAATAACCTTCACATGAATGTGAAGAAGACAAAGGAGATGATTGTGGACTTCAGAAGGAACAAACACACCCACACCCCACTGAACATAAGAGGATCTGCAGTGGAAGTGGTCTCCAGCTACAAGTACTTGGGTGTACACATGAACGATAACCTCAGCTGGAGCAACAACACCACCAGCCTGATCAAGAAAGGTCATCAGAGACTCTACTTCCTCAGACGGCTGAGACGAGCTGGTCTGAGAAGCTCAGTCCTCACCTCCTTCTACAGGTGTGCAGTGGAGAGCATCCTGTGCTCCAGCATCAACGTGTGGCATGGAGGCTGCACAGCTGCAGAAAGAAAAGCTCTGCAGAGAGTGGTGAAGGCTGCACAGAAGATGTTGGAGTCAGTCTCCCCACCATCACAGACATCTACACCTCCAGATGCAGGAAGAGAGCCACCTGCATCATGAAAGACCCCACTCACCCAGCACACACACTTTTTGCCCCACTCCCCTCAGGAGGAGGTTGAGGAGCATTAAGTGTAGAACCACTAGACTGAGGAACAGCTTCTACCCTGAGGCTGTTAGACTCATGAATAAATAAATAATAAGAATAATCACTGTGAAATATCACATCATGTTGCTGCTGATCTGTTTCATGTTGCTGCTGATCTGTTTCATGTTGCTGTGTTCATTCGTGCTCATCTGCTCATACAGACTCATGTTCGTGCTGCTGTTTGGAGTAGTGTTTTTCTATGATATTAGTGCTTAGTGTATTTTTAGTTGATGTTTTTCTTAGTTCATATCTTAGATGTTATTACTGTTTTTCTCTTACATTTTATTGTTGGATGTAACTGGGACCCTGTGTACATAATCTCGTTTCATCACATGTACCACATGTGGTGCGAATGACAATAAAGATTCTCTGACTCTGAACTTGATGCTTTACTTCTTTATATGAAGATATGTCTGCATAGTTCATTGATTAAAAAAAAACTAAAAAACAGATGTTAAAAACTGCCCACCCCCTTTACAAGAATCGTATCTTTTTCTTTAATAAATGTTAAAAATCATTAGATATATATTTGCTTTATAATGTCACCCTTACAAAAGCCCCTTCCAGCAGTGTCTCACGGGCCACCAGTTGATAACCACAGTTGTAGCAGGTTGTTGTAGCTCCGGACACGTTTAATCTAGTGAACGAAGGTGAAAAATGGCTCTTTTCAATGTAAAGGTTGCATGCAAACCCTTAAAAATATTAAATTTCTTTGACTTTGTATTTTAAAAGCAACAATTTGCAACATATTAACAAAAAAAAAATACCAACACTTGATGCTAAATACATTTCTCTGAACAGTTCATCTCATGTGGAAAAAGAAGAATCTTGATCCGGAGAAACTTTTTCCATTCTGTTTTTAACCTTTAATGTTAACAAAAAAAAGTTCTAACGACTAACAATATTACATTGTTTTTACACAACTGTTTCATAATATTTATGAAATTACAAAATAGTAGACTTTAATGTAAAGAACTCTGATAAATGCACAAGTGACAAAATAAAAACACACAAAAAAGTATAGTTTTCAAATCATCTTAATGAGTAGTTCAGCATAGTGTCTGAAAAAAGTTTTTAAAAGTCGCCTTGAAGAAGACTGCATGTTGTATCTGACTCACACACACACACAAACACACACACACTGACCATGTGACGTGGATGCCCCTTGTTCCGGTTACAGAGGCAGGGAGGGAGTCAGCGTGGAAACCTCCTCACAGATGGAGCAGAGCCCCTGAGTCAGCTGCAGTGTTTCAACACGCTGGTTCGTTTGAACTCCAACACGCTTCAGCCTTTCATGGACTGCAGCTGTTTTAACAAGTGGACAGACTTGAATTTACTCTGTTCTCTTTCTTTACCACCGGCTGGATCACTGAACTGCACACCAACTTTGAGTTTAACCACCAGAGGCTGCAAGGAAGAGGAGCAGTAAATGACTTTTTAGTGTCATAAAGTTTTATTTTTTACTTCTTTGCAGATTGGATCATGAGACCTCAAAGCTGCCAGTTATGTTTCTCTGAAAAGCCTTGAGGAAAGAAGTGAGGAGGGTGAGAGTTCAACAACAGCTGATGTATGTGACCTACAGCAACATTTTCACTATCCCTGCATCTAAAGCTATTGTTACTGTTGTTCCTCCGTCTGCTGAAGATGATTGTTTTTTCAGATGAAGCAACAAAAGCAGTTATTGTGTCAGTGTGAGTGTTGACTGGTGTGGACGATGCTGCTGTTCGCAGCAACTTCCAGCCTGACGGTCAACTTGTCACAGACACTGCCTCGTCAAATGACTCTGCCCTGACTCAGGTTGGAGTCAGGGGCCACTCAGCACGACATGGGCAACTCTTCCATGAAGGACGACGGGGACGAGGAGCAGGAGGGGGCGTTGGAAGGCGAAGAGGATGATGCTGAATCAAAAAAGAACAAGGAAGAGGAAGAGGTGGCGGTCGAGCTTCCACTGGGGGTGGAGGAGATGTTGGAGAGCGGAGATCCCGTCTTGGACTTGAGTTATCGCAAATTTAAGAGGCTGCCTCCGCGCGTTTGTAAACTGCTGCATCTGGAGAAGCTCTATGTTTGCGGGAACAGCCTGCGCACGCTGCCCGACAGCACGTCGCAGCTTCAGGGCCTGCGAACGCTCGCCCTGGACTTCAACAAGCTGGAAGACGTTCCCTTGGCCGTCTGTCAGCTCACCGGCCTCACGCGTCTCTACCTGGGCAGCAACAGACTGATGAGCCTCCCGCCCGAGTTCAGGAACCTGCAGAGTCTGAGGGGCTTGTGGATCGAGAGCAACTTCTTCATGAGCTTCCCCCCTGAGCTCTACGACCTGCCTCACCTGAAGTCCCTGCAGATGGGGGACAACCGGCTGAAAACGCTGCCTCAAGACATCTGCTGCATGAAGACTCTCAGGGGATTATGGTTGTATGCAAACCGCTTTGACACCTTTCCCAAAGTCCTGCTCCGCATGGAGGCTTTGGAGATCTTGGACCTGGACAAGAACAAAATGTCTGAGCTTCCCAGTCTGAAGCGTCTCAAGACCCTCCGCCTGTTTTCCTACGACCACAATCCAATCAATCAACCTCCTAAGGTGGGCGAAGAGGTGTTTCTGGTTGGCGAGGGCGCTGCTGAGTTCTTGGAGATACGCGAGGCCAGGAAGGAGAGGCGACAGAAGGCCGCTGAGCAAGCAGCAGAGGAGCTGAACATGGCTGAAGAGGAGCCGGTGATTCATGGCATCCTCAAGAACACCAGCGCAAACTCCAAACCGGCAACAGATGAAGCTGTGGCGACCACTGAAGATTCAGACGTTAGGAGTGAAGACATGAAGGACAAGGAGGAGGAAGAAGACGAGGAGGAGGAGGAGGAGGAGGAGGAAGGCTTTGTGGAGCAGTCAATGATGGAATATGAAGGAGCTGAGCTGGAATATGATGAAGACATGGTGGAATATGAGACAGAAGAGCTGATCTGTGAGGGAGAAGGGTTCGAGTTCGAGGGAGAGGAGCTGGAGTATGAAAGCACGCCGTTGGACTACGAGTATGAAGAAGATGGGGAGGAACTGGAAGACACGGGGAGACAAGACAAAGGTGCATGAAAGAAAATGGCAACCAGTGGTGTCCAACCCTGGTCCTCGAGGACCACTGTCCATGTGACACTTTACAATAAGGTACACAAAATGTGCTTAACTACTAGGGAACGAGTAAGGAACATATCAATAGCTAATGGATAATTAACCAGTACTTACTGGGGAACACACAGCCAAGTCTTATTCGGGGACTACTGGTTTGTCACCACAGAAACAGAAGAGAAATTCTCCATTTGGGTTCTGAATAAACCCTGCACCAGTGAAGTCACAGCTTGTACTTGTCAAAAACCTGTTTCCTAATGATTACTGACTTTATTACCCATTAGCTCCTGATTCATTCCTCTTTATTTTATCTGGTAACTACCTATTAGTTCTTGATTAGTTCATCTTTGTTTACAAGGTAACTAACCAGTAGTCCCCTAATAAGGCTTGGCTGTGTGTTCCACAGTAAGTACTGGTTAACTACCTATTAACTCCTCATTTGTTCCCGATTCATTCCTGAGGCGTTCTCTAGTAGTTAATCATTTTTTGTGTACCTTATTGTAAAGTGTTACCCACTGTCCATCAGAAACATGCAGGCTCGTGGCCTTTGAGGACAAGTTCTCCCCTGGATAATGAGATGATCCTCTGGCAGACTGACCAGATGACTGGACATCCAGAAGGGACATTTTTAAAACCAAAGCTCACTTCAAATGCACTTTCTAAGTTGTGCAGCTAATTTATATTCAGTCTTCAACTGTGAAAATAAACTGTTCACGTAGTTTCTTTAAACCGACAAACATGCATCATCTCAGTAAACTGAACATGTGATCAGGTGTGTTTGTGCGTGTCGGCACTTTAAAGTAGGTTTTGTGGTCTTTTCATCAATTTGTATTAAAATTTTCTGTGAAGCAACAAGTTTTATTAGCAGACTTTCAGCATGTCTGATTGGTGGCTATGTCATGCGTTCATCAGTACTTTTTCTATGAAGCAAAACTGTGTGCGCACGTGAACGGCTGCAGTGTCCTTCAATTTTGCTAAATATTTATGATATGTACAACACAGCCTCCCCTGTCTGCCTCTCGTGTTAATGTGTACGCAGTCCTGAGAGCGTCAGTGCCAAGAAAGAGATTAAGAATAGCTGAGGTGCCTCACCATAAAAGGTGAACTCCTTACGGAGGCTTTTAATTTGAAATAAACACAAAAAGTTAGAGAATAATATCAAAAGTTAACAAGTTTCACCTCTTAAGCCTGCCTTTTGTCAGTGATGCACAGTTTCTCTGCATGTCAACACATAAAAAGACCAGGTTCTTGTTCTTCTCTCATTTCTGCACTCATTATTTATATGGGGGCTCATGTTTAACTCACCCCCCTTCATCTGCATATATCTTTTCTCACATCTCATTAAAACAGTGAAATATTTATCTCAGTGCTGGAATATTAATGCCTGTTCTCGTGTGGCAGCGCCTCGTCTCCCCTGTCTGCGTCAGGAACGTCGCAGCTCAGGTGTGCCGATCCTTTTTATTTTACATGAAAGGCTTTACGCATAAAATAAAATCTAGAACAGTGTGCGATATACACAGATAAGCCATAACATTATGACCATTGACTGGTACGTTGAGTACTTGTGTTACAAGGCTGGGAAAATGTGCTGTGATGTCATACATACATACATACATACATACATACATACATACATACATACATACATATGTAGTGGACATGACCTTGTCCACTTTTAAGACACCTGTGTACTTTTGAACTGTCCAGTGATGACCTTTACTGACCTCTCAGTGAAGCAAGACATTTACTACAAAATCATTCATTTAGCTATAATCTGATAAATATAGTCACCAAAAGAGACTATTTCTATCTTTGATTTGATCCTAATGTGATCAAAAGAATAACTTTTGTCATTCTCATGATGGTGCTTTTAAGCTGTGTTATTCTGTGAGAGTTAAACTGTGTCCACTGCTGTGTTAAAGGGAAATATCGGGTCACAGAGACCCGACTGTTCTGTTTAGAAATAAGAAGACAGTTTAATCAGTTGTTTTTCATTGAACAAGGCTCCAGCTTTCTCTGTCTGTTCCTAAACAAATCTCCCTCTGCTGCTGCTTGTTAACCTTGGGTTTGATAAGACAAATGAACTCCTCGACTGGTCCTTCCTTAAGTACTAGTCTAAGCTGTGCTGAAACGCTTCAGTGAGTTGCTGGGAACTTCAAAAGAGATGTGAACTTTCCCAAGAGCTGGACACGTGTGGTCAAGAGCTAACGACCGGCGTCTTCAGCTAAGGACTGATAACAGGCTGTTATGAGTCTACTTCGAACAAGCCGAGCTCAAAAACTTTGTTTATTCCCTCCTGGAATAAGTTTATCTTGAAGTCAGAGGCCTGAAGCTGACATATTCTCTGATGACCAACGCGGAAGCCAGGAGACGTTGAAACGTAAACTAAAACCAGTTTTGGACGTGCTGGGACTAAAGGACTCTGTGCATCTGAAGGCTGGTGTCTTCCCTCTTACCGGGCGGTCGTCAAAAGGTAAAGGAGCTGTTTACAAAACGTACCTGGATTTTAGCAGAAGTCGGATGAAAAGTGTCACTCTGGTCTCATGCTCAGGATAATTTTCTTCTTAAATCTTTCCTCCTATTTCTTTTCCCTCTCAACCTAAGCTGGAAACTATATTTTAAGCTGAAATGCCCCTCAGACTAAATATGTGTAACATCTAATATTTATGTCTGTTGTGTTGAATTCAAGTGTGCTGACGTATTTGAATTGAAAGAAAGTGAAATCATGTCAATCAAGTGTAATGGTGTTAATTTAGTTGATTTATTTTAAATAAATGATAGTGTCTCTTTGACATATCAAACTAAGTTAACGTGTCCATTGTCACTTAATGGCTCTGTTTATTTATCCATCATAAAGATCACAGAAATATTGAATAAACTGAAAAAGAAGAGAATCCGTGAATTTACTATTCAATCTGAATAAGTAAATTAATTAAGGTAAAAAGGAGGTCAGTATTAAACTGACCCCCCCTTTAACCCCTTTACATCTGGGTGGCACCGTACGTGTTTAAAGTCACAATATGGTGGTTACCCTCATGTTTACTTCATCTGGTGGCCTCGTATCGGCTTCTAAAAGTTTATTGATAAATCTGTGG
>JBBPBX010011211.1:27884-56383 GCA_038048925.1 Garcialebias charrua | reverse complement strand
AGGGTCCGGTCCAGACTCAGCATGTACCTTGTTGAGGAATAGCATGACTGTCCTATAAAGAAAAAATAATAATTGAACAGGGTACCGTATATATTATTAGGTCCTATACTCGCATGAGAAAATCCATTAGTAGTACAACGTAATAAATTAGATATGAAGCAGACTTACCACAGACAATGATGGTTGGCATTAGAGCCACTTGCTCCAGTTGCACATCTTCTGCCAGACTCGTTTCATCTACCGGTACATAGAAGAACATGGACTCCTCCTTCTCATGAAAGTAGTTGAGGAGAAGCAGGACCATCTCTTTCACATCCTCTGAGCAGCCACTCTGCTGTCCCCGTAGCCTCTGAAGTCTTGCATAAGTCTGAAGGAACTTCTTGTTGTTCTTGACACAAACAGGGGTCAGGTAGTTGAGGAGCCTTTTTCCCTTCAAATCCAAGTTGCATATGAAGGTCTCCTTGAGGTCGTTCCCAGTGAGTTCCTTGAAGTGGATCGACATGCCAATTTCATCAAACAAAAATGGCCACTCCTCTCTGAGGCACTTGATACTTTTTTACAGTTCTTCTTGAAATTTAGTCCATGGAATTTCAAAATTGTCCTCCCAGTGCGAGTCAAGCTGTGGGCTGCTGGATGAGGTAGATGCTGAACTTTGGGGTGAAACTGAGAGCAATGACAGCGATTGGGCAGGTTAAGCTTCATCAGACGAAAGTGAGCTGTTTTCAGGTCTGTAAATTACAGAGAGGAAAAAAAAGGTTTACAATGTACAATATAAGAAGATGTCTATGCCTGTTTAGAACATTGTGCATGGGGCACAAAGTGTAAAATAATATGTTAAAATATTTCACCAACACATTTTTCATTATTTAGATCACATTCTGAGTGTTAACATTTTCTACTAACATTTTATTGTTCTGGGTTCTGTATATTTAAACATTTTTGTGAATGTCTGGTTTCTGGAATACACTGTTCTTAATTGTCCCTGATGACAGGCAGAGAACAAATCAGACGTTTTCATGCAGTCACAGATTTGACAGATCACTTCGTCTGTTAGGCTCATATTTTTTAATAAGGACATTACTTTCGATATGGTGTAGGCTTGACCTAACTCGTGAATATTTTGCATTTCCTCAACAATAATTTTTATAGTAGAAGCAGGTATGAGCATCTGCCCTTGCAGTTTAAGTTAAAAGACACACACATTTCTGAGATATGAGTCACTATCATTCTCTGGCATGTCAATAGCTTCACTGGCTGCTTGCATGGCTTCATGTGTGTTTTCAGAATTATCTGTGCTGGCAAGTGCACTTGAGGACTGAGGGCAAGTTTCCATGTACATGTCATCAATACTATCAGGGGAGCATGCTTTATGCTTCCTACACATATGAGAAGTAAATGACGACTTCTTTGTAAAGACATTCTTACAACCTTTAACTGGGCATGACACTGACCTGCCCTCTCCAATATGGTCATTTAAGTGAGACACTAGCTCTTTCACCATCATGAGAAAATGGTGGGCACATAATGCAACCGCGCATTTTAAATCGGCAACAACGGCTGTAGCTTGTGGCGCAGGTGCATTATGTAAATGATAAAAATGACCCTTGAAAGCAGAGTAAGTTGTAAATGTTTGACTACAGTTAGCACCAACACACTTGAAAAGACAACGAGGCTCATTCCATGCACTTTGCAATGTAGCATATACCCTAAGTTAAAGTGTCCAGTTTCTTTGTGCAAAAGACGCAGGTCATCATTTAAGAAAATTTGGTGGGTGTGTGATTTATCACACATTGGTGTAGCAGTCTTAAAAGCTAACGGCACTAGCTTAGAACAACATGTGCTAACATTAGCTTATTACATGTGCTTAGCTTAGCTTGCAACATGTGCTTAAATTAGCTTATAACATATGCTAACATTAGCTTACAACATGCGCTAACAGTTCAGCAGACATTCCCGGTAGGAAAAAAGTAAACGTAAAGCTTACGTGGAAATGTTATTTTCTCTGAATCAACAGCCAAAGACTCCAAAACAAGATGTAAAAAGTTTTTAGAAAATTTCTTCTCCGCTCCTCCAAACAGCAGTACTGTATCTGGCTAGCTGCAGCCGTGAACGTGACGAGGCCAGTTCTTCTTCTTCTTCTTTTCTATCATGGCGGATCGCAAGCAACGTAAAGGTGCATACCGCCACCTACCGAGCTCAGCGAGAAAGGCTCTGGTCCCAGGCAATGTGTTTGCAGAAACTAAAAGAAAAACCCGCTCATTCTCAATCAGTTCATCTGGACAGTTTCTTTTTAGTAGAAAGAAAGAAAAACGTTTTTAGTTCAACCCCTCTCCCCCACCCAACGTGGTCACATGACTTACAACACTTAACATTTTGTTTCTAACTTTAAAAAAATATACAAATCACTATCTTTAAAAGTATACAAATCACTATCTTTTCATTCATTCATTCAACCTTTATTTAGTCAGGTAAATCTCATAGAGCCTCGAGGGCTCATTTACAAAAGCGACCTGCAAACTCAGGTCTCGTGCTCTATGCAAACTTATTTTTGTCATTATTCTTCCATCAATCATGTTAAAAGTACAGCAGAAGTTTGTAAAGTGATTTACCTTTGTATTTGTATTTTCAAAAACAGTTCAAAACTTTAGTTTTTCCAGCATTTTAATGTCATATTAACAAAATTGTTTTGTTATAGCCATTACAGTATTTTTTTGTGTTTTTTACCACGATTTGTAGTTTTAACAAATATATTTGATTATTCGCACATAGTTTTGTTGTGCAAACAACGTAAAAAGATTGTTTAACAGTTTACAAAGGTTAACTGTGAATTAAACAAAACATTTATGCTTTCCATTTTACAGTATTTTTATGTTGTGATTTTACATAGTTTCAATGTAAATTCTACGGACATTTCTTACAGTGTAGACTACGAAGCACACTTAACCAGGAGCATTTGGAGGCATTTATGCTGATGACCACAGAGAAAGAACTTCTTATGTCCATTGACAATGACAAAGTAACACATATGGTGGCAGAAACTAGTGCACTTCTTAGGCGCTTACTGATGCTTTAGATCACATGTCAAACTCGAGGCCCATGGGCCAAATCTGGTCTCATTGACATTTTATCTGGCCTCAAATTTAATATTTTAAATGTAAAATAGTTTTATGGTTTATCTTTTTGTCACTGTATTTAGTGCAAACTTCTCATGACAGCTGGCCAACGTTCAAGCCAACAAAATTATGTTTTGAGTTTTTCAGTAATCTTTGAGTCTGATATGGAAAGAGCAACAAAGAATTGACTTATCTTTTTCTGTTTTTTAAGTCAACTAATTTAGATTTTTTCCCCCACCTGATTTGCAGAATTGTAACAAAATGTAACAAAAAATTATAACTAAAAAAATGTCGTTGATTGTATTGCAATTAAAAAAAATTATAGGCTACATTTTTGCCTAATATTTTTAAAATGTGAAAAAATGGGCCACTCTTGGCCATTAAACTCCCGGGCTGAAAAGTTGTCCCACTCCGCCCCTGCCTGCGGGCCTCGTCTAGAACCTCGGCCGCTTTCTTCTTGTTGGTGGTCTGCTGGAAATCCTGCAGCTTCTCAGCCTGGTAGGCCTGTAACATCCCTGCAGCATTCATGGCGCGGACCGCAAGGGTCTGAGCGCGGTAGCTCTTCTCCAGCTGGAGAACTGAAACACAGCAGGCTTTGCTGGGCAATGTGGGCTTGGAGCCCGACGTTCTGGGGGCCAAATGCGCCGACAAAGTCTCGTTCATCAGAGGAAACTGAGCCATGCCAGCCGCCTCCATGCCCTCAACGTCCAGAAACTGGGAGAGAGGCAGTGTCAGGGGTGCTCTGGGTTCAGCCCAGGAGTATGGAAGCTCCATGTGGAAGCCAGGGAAGATGGGCCTCCTGTGCCTCATGGCCGACTGCTGCTTGGCGAAAAAGTTGCCCGCTAGTCTCGTTACCTGTTGTTGAGGTGGGGGTTCTGGCCAAGTTATCCTCAGCGCCTCCGTAGCTCTGCAACACAGCTCGAACAGAGCGTGTGTGGACCCGTCTGCCTTTGGTTGACCTGCCGTCGGGCTCAGGGAGCAGTCTTCGTCCTCCCCCTCCTGCTCGTTTTCTGCCTTGTCGTTCGACAGCTTGCCAGAGGCTGTGAGCGACAGTTCGTCAGCTCTCATCAAGTCTCTTTTGTCGTAGTCCGCCGTGGAGTCCCCCGCGGGCGCGACAATGTCCATCTTTTCACTCCAGTCCAAGGCACCGCTGTCCTCCATCTCATCTTCCTCCAGCTCCGCTGTAGGTGTGAGAGTCTCCGAGAGGAGCGGTTTTCGAGCCGCGGTGGAGTTGCCCATGGCCTTGGCCACGAAGTCCACGCGCCTCCTTCGCATTACCTCACGCAGCTGGCTGCAGTGAGGGCAAGAGTCTGGGGAGTCCAAGGCCGTCTTTGCGTGGACCATTCCTAGGCAAATCGGACAGGCCTCGTGGGTGTCCGTTGCCGAGATAAAATAGCCACATTTGCTGGGGCAGGGCCGGGAGCCGGGGCTCGCTGGTCTGTTGGCCTTGTTGGAGTTCTTCGACTTCCTCTTGCCTCTCTCAGGAGCCATGGCTGAGAAGAGAAGTTGAGCGAAAACCAGTTAGCTCCCGTTAAACGTGGTAAAAAATTCTCTCACTGCGCTGTTTGTTGTGTTAGCCTGTTAGCTCCGGTAGCTTAGCAGGCTAGGTGTGGCGCAGTTAGTGTCCTGCTAACTGGGCAGCGAAACAGCGGAAAAAAGACTTAAAGAAATAAGTCGACGACACTAGGTTATTGTCTGCTAAACAAAGTGCTCGCAGGGAGTCCTCTGTGACGCTCTGGGCAGGGATCAGGCTCACCTCCAGTCAAGCAGTTCAGTCACGTGAGACGGTCCTGCGAAGTTCAAGTGTGTGAAGCAAGGTGAAGTGCACAAAGAGGATGTACGTTACGCATCATCATCTTTTATGCATGGAGTGCGGAGCCTCCTTGCTGACGTTGACGCTTACTTGCCTTAAAAGGCGTGATTGTATTGCTTCAGGTGAACCGCGCGGTGGCGCAATTCCCATAGTCATGCTGTTGCACCTCAGTGGGCTGACTGAAAGGGAACAGCAAAGGCCCTAAAATTAATCCACAAGGAACCCCACATGACAGAGGAGCAGAAAAGGATTCACACCCAGCAATTTTTACATTAAATGTTCTGTTTGTCAGATAGGACCCCAACCGCTCTAGAGCAGTCCCACCAATGCCTACTTGGTGCTGTAGACGTGACAATAAAAGGCTATGGTCCACTGGGTCAAAAGCAGCAGTTAAGTCTAGTAACACAATGATATAAAAAGCAAGTTAACACTATTTGTCTGAGGAGCAGACTGCTTTGAGTTTAACTCCATCACAGACTCTCATCTTGAGCAAGCATGAAGGCGACAATGGAAAGGAAAACTCCCTCATGAGGAAGAATCTTCTAGAAGAACAAGGCTCACGACAAGCGGTCATCTGCTTCAATTGACTGGGTTTGAGAGGAACATATACACAGTGGTAGGTTCTACAAGGGCTTTGCTTGTCCATGCCATTGCTATAAGCGTATAATGTGCCATTACTTCCGGCTCTTGGCAAAGCAGGTCGCTTCTCTTTCTGCTTCTCTCCTGCCCTTAAGTTTTCCTCCTCCCTGCTTTTGCATTTTTGTCTCGTCTGCAACTCTTCAGTGCTCACTCGAAGCAATTTGGAAATGGATTTAATTGCGTGGGCTGTCTCCTCTATCGATACATTTTTTTCCACGAAGCGCTCCGGACCAGGAGAACCGGTGTGCCCCCTCGACACGCATGCGTTTGGCTACATTATGGACTTGTGGGGAGAGTGGAAGTTAATGTGCCTGACCGTTCTTTCAGTCGAGGACGTGGAAGATCTGTGGATAATTGGAATTATGGTAGCAGGTGCTCTGCTTTTTGGCTTAGGCGGAGGTTTCTGCTACTGGAAGCTGAGGAAGACTACCGCGGTGATCAACGCGCTGGCAAAACTTCCTGCTCAACAAGATTCTTTGATCCGGGCTGTGACCTCAATGAACCAGCTGTTGTTCGAGCTGAATCGCACGATGGGAACAGTGGTGGACAGCCGCGGACCTGCAGTGCGTTTTGGGACTCGTTTACAGCCGACCGGGCTACATCAGGGGGCAGACGGGGACCTGTAGCTCGGATTGAATGAAACCTCACATGATTCGGACGATTTGGACCCAGACGGCACCTGGACTTCAAGGCTGCAGTCAGAGTACACTGTAGCCTGCCCTGAAAAATAAATAAAGCAACTAATCTAATCGGGACTCAAGCAACCTTGAAAAAAGGCTGACTGCAAAACTTCTCCTGGAGTCTGAAGCTGTTGGAAAACTGTCGCCCCCCCCCCCCCCAGAGGTCTCTGTGTGCATTCAGATGGAGCCGAGCTGAGCCCATCTGCAGACTGTGCTTATCTGAAATGATTACTCACAGACTATCTCCCTGCTATGCCACCAAAATGCAACATGTCTTTTGTCTTTATCCGTGCTGAGCTGGTAGAGTTTTTTTACTTTATCATAGAATGTCCTAAGACAAAATGTGATAGATTCTTTTTTGAATACCAATGATTATCCGACTGTATGTTCCTTTTTTTCCATATCTGATTGTCTGGCGGCGCAATTTAATTATTGCTGCGGCTTTCCGTGCGTACGTCCCTCTTAGGATGGTGCGCACGCCAATAGCACTGTTTTGTACCTTGGTGCAAATATGCCAATAAAGATATATTCTATTCTATTCTATTCTATTCTATTCTATTCTATATGTGGTTCTCATAATGTGTTTACGCTGACAAATGAAAATGAAGCAATTACAGACAGATTTTAGAGTTCCTCTAAAATCTGTCCAGTTGTTCATGAGACATTTTGCTAACAGACACAGGCTTATGTTTGCGTCAGTTATATGATCACCTGTTTTTTTATGGCAGTGGGTCAAACAATTATTTTTGCTTCTTGTTTTAAACTAACCCCATGAAAAGACTGAAAGAGCATTTGCCCATGTTGAGCTCTTACAAAAGCAGATCTGTGTTATAGTCTTGAATAAAACAGTGACACACACACACACCAGTGTGTTTTTATGGTTTAGCTGTGTTTAATTATTTACTGCTGTCTTTCAGAGGCGGTACTGGTGTTGATTACCATCGCACACGGCTCCCCGCTTCCCTCGGCTCCTCGTTCAGTTCCTTTTCTCCCAGTCGTCGTCTCACACCTGCTGGACGTTTCAAGGTTCCCCCGGCTGCTGCAGGCTTTTAGATGCCAACATGTCCGGGATTACTGGAGATCAGCTGCATCGCTCTACCTTGGGGATTTACTCGGTAAGTAATAGGTCGAGTCAGCAGCTCTCTGTGAGAGTTGAGATCAAACAAACTTGATTTTTTTTCTCTTCAGGAGATGCTTAAAGGTAAAAAAAAAAAAAAAGTGGGCCGGTGCAGTTTCTGGGATGTTCTTTTAAATTGCAGAGAATGAAAGCTCTGTTTAACTCTCATTCTGACTAACAAACATGTTCTTTTCAAACTAAACACATGTGTTTAGATTAAACTTTCAGTATTATGTCCTGTTCAGTACACACAGTATTCTGCACCACTTTCAGTCAGGGTGTATTAAACCCCACTCAAGTGAAACAGCTCTTCTTAGAGTCTCAAATGATATTTTGATGCAACGTGACGCAGGTACAGTAAATGTTCTATGCTGTTGGACCTGATGGCTTTTGACACCGTTGATCATCCGACCTTGTTAGGTAGGCTGAGGATTTGAGCTGGTATTTCAGGTTTTTGCCTTGAAATGGTTGTCCTCTTACCTGTTGGATAGATCCATCTTCTTGGCTGCATCTACGTACAGATCCCATTCCTGCCCTGTTCATTTTGGCATTCCACAGGGCTCTGCTCTGGGGCCATTGCTGTTTCTGCTCTATCTGCTCCCTCTTCATCCGATACTTCATCTTATCTCCTATCATTGTTATGCTGATGACATCCAGTTGTATATATTTTTTCTTCCAAAATGAAGTTTCAAAACTACACATTTTACTTAACTGTTTGGATTCAATTAAAAGCTGGATGACTGAAAGTTTTCTCCAGCTAAATAGAAAAAACCCTGAAATAATCATCTTTGGTCCAGGAAAAAAAAAACTGTAATGATAAGGCAGATCCTTGGGCCTGTTGGTCATTTTGCTAAATCTTCAGTTAGAAACCTTGGGATAACCTTCGACTCAGGTTTTACTCTGGAAACTCATGTAAAGTCTCTGGTTTGTTCCTGTTTCCTTCTGCGAAATATTGCTAACCTTAGCCGTTTCTCGTCCAGAATTGGAAATGTTAATTCATGCTTTTGTTTCATCTCGCCTGGATTTTTGTAATGTTCTGTACACTTGTTTAACTAAAACCTCCCTAGACCGGTTGCAGTCTGTGCAGAATGCTGTTGCTAGACTCCTGACTGGATCTTCAAAATGTTGTCATATAACTCAATTTCTAATGCACATTCATTAGCTCCCAGTTCAATATCAAGTGGATTTCAAGGTTTTGGCTTTGACTTAATGAACTCTGCATGGACAGATGCCAATTTACATCTCAGAAATGTTTCATCACCCCGATCAGGGCTTTGAGGTCCTGTGATCAAGACCTGCTGATTGTCCCCCAGACAAACTGAAAACTAAAGGAGACAGAGCCTTTTCTTCTGTGGCTCCAAGACTCTGGAACTAACCCTCTTCCTCAAACTCTCCGATCAGTGGCTTCTTTTAAAGGCCAGCTGAAAAACTCATCTTTTTAAATCTGTCTTTTGCTTTTCTGATTTTGATTGTTGAAGCCCTTTGTGATTTTTATCTTGAGAGGTGCTATTTAAATAAGTTTTACTTCAGTTTTAAAGTTTATCTTACTGATCATTCTTTGTGAATCAGACCATCTAAAAAAATTGTATCTAGTGAAACTAAAGCGATTTTTTTGGTGAAAGTGTGTTTGTGTTTTCCAGAGCTTGACTGATGAGTTCAGCCCAAGTCTGCAGGAACTGGTTTCACTGGGAAATGGCTACGCCCAGGCTTTCAGAGGTAAAATATATATTTTTGCATGACATTTGGGCTTTATATCTGAGTTTTATACACAGAGAAAGCAAAGCTGTCTGTGTGTTTGTGTTCATTAGTCTGTGCTGTTAGCAAAATATCTCATGAGTCAGAGTTCAATATTTATCAAAAGTTTGGAGTCGACCTGATTCAAGATGGCCACCACAGCTAACCCACATTAGAAAACACAAAATATAACTCAACCAGTTTAACAGATGAGCTCAGATTTGGCAGTGAACCCAACAGGTTATTTCAGCGTAAATCCTTCAATAAACTGTGCATAACATTATTTTTAAGGTTTGACTAAAACAACTGCGGCTTTATCATTTACCAACATGAGCTAATGCCACAGGTTAATCCCATTGAGCCTCAAGGACTCATTTACAAGAGACCTGACACACTCAGGTGGAGCAGTGGGCAGCTATTGAAGGCGCCCGGGGAGCAATTGGGGATAGGGTGTGCTGCTCAGAGACACCCCGAGATGTGCAATGACTGGGGATCAAACCTGGAACTTTTGAGTCCCGAGTCAGCTGCCCTGCCTCTACCCCATCTTGACCCCCAGAAGCCAGTGGTAAAAAAAGGCATTGAGTTAAAAGTGAGGATGTATTTAAACTTTACAATTATGCTGTAAAATCTAGCATGTTGCACCAATTGAAGATATGAGAACTAAAAAAACTGGCTCCACAGTTTGTTATAAAAATGATATGGGCAATTAATATCTTACTTGTATTAGATAGCTCTTTAACGACTTCAGTTGGGAGAAATAATAATTCTGACCAAACTGTCAAACTAATGGCTTTTTCAAGAGTGGCCAGGACTAATCCAGATGGTTTCTGGGGAGCGTCCTGTCCCTCGTCGACTCCTCCCAGGGCAGGCAACCACAGCCAAAGTGGTTCAAGGCATCAAAGTTCATGCTCAGTCATCCAGGTACCAAATCCAATAATGCTCAATCAGGTCATCTGAACAGTTTCTTTTTTATAGAAATATTTTATCTCCAGCAAACTGGTTGGTCCACTTAAGGAGTGTACTGCTTGGTGGGGAAATAGTTTACTTGGGACTCCTCAGACTGATGAAGCCCTCCGGATAGAGGGCGAACTGCCTTTCTACAAAAAAGAAACTGTCCAGATGACCTGAATTACCAATTTTGGATTTGGTACCTGGATGATTGAGTATGAACTTTGATGTTAGAAGTCCACATTTGTTTTGGCACAGCTCAGACTAGCTGTGATCTCATCAATCCAGTCAGAGTTAAGCTTTTTGTCACAACAGAGGTCATTCAAAATGTGATTTACAACAAAAGAGATGTTAATTGTTTATAAACTTTGTACAGAACCTTATTCCCCCAAAAAATGTGCATTCTCCTTCTTTTTCTACTGGGATTAAACAATTATTTGAAGGGCTGACGGAAATGCTACTTATTTTGGTTTAATTGTCTCTCATCGCAGAACTAACCTGAAAATACTCCCGTCCATCTGATTCCTCTTCTGAACTGAAAAACAAGTGCGGAATAAACTTCCGTTAATGTGTGAGACTGT
This sequence comes from Garcialebias charrua, assembly GCA_038048925.1. NCBI lineage: Eukaryota > Metazoa > Chordata > Actinopteri > Cyprinodontiformes > Rivulidae > Garcialebias > Garcialebias charrua. The sequence continues at coordinate 45,758 of JBBPBX010011211.1, read as the reverse complement.
ATCTGTTAGGATTCTGACGGTGTGTGAACCCAATGATGCAGACAGGCACAGGGAAGTTGCAGGGTAAAATAAGATCAGTATTTATTAACAAAATAAACAAGCTGACAAGGCAGCAATACTCAGAGGGAGCGAGGAACGAGGAGACACGGAGAGCGGCAGAACCAAACGCTCTGAAGCACAATGCGCGAACATGGGTAACAGATACGCAAACTTAAATACAGACAGTACTGTAACCAACTATGACAAACACCTGGGGAAAGGACAACCAGGAACAGGTTAGAGAGGCAGGAGCTGGGACAGACCATAAGGAGGAGACGTACTAGGGAACACAAATTTTCACAGCATCTAGGTGCAAGAAAGATTCCTACTGAAAATGGTGGTGCCATATAAAAATCCAAGATGGCCACCACTGCATATTTAAAGGTAAAACAACTGCCCGGATCATTTGAGGAAAGTATGCTTTGTAATTTTTTTACAATTGCTTAAAAGTATAGTTTCCTCAAATAATTGGGGTGCCCTGTGGAGTGGTATTAAATTGTGTCTTGGTAGCCAAGGCCACCATTGGCCACCCCCTGTCTCCGCCATTGCACCTGATCTGATCTGCTGGCCAGGATATGTGACTCTACACCGCTTAGAAGAAGGAACCTTTAAAAAATAAACTACCTCTCTTCTTAAACACAGTGTACCTCCTACCCACTTGAATATCTTACACCAAAAAATGAAGGTTTCTACTCCAATCCAGAAAAAAACAACAACATTCATTTCAAAAACTACAAACATTCACCATTAAAATCCCTCAGCGACGGGTAACATCAATGTACCATCTGTTTCAGTGCAGAAAAGAAAATGTGAACTTCAACATTTCTTCTTGTTTCAGCTCTCGTGGTCTGCAGTGAGGCCTACTTCAATGCACTTTCAAAGATGGGGGAGAAAGCTTTCTACACGGCATCGTCGCGCTCTCTGGGTATGTGCTCACACAGCTGGTTTGCACAACTCACCAGGATGTGAGCCGTTTGTCTTTATGGTCATTTATTAAACACAAAGCTCCTCAGTATCAAAAAGATCAAAGTTTATTCTCAGGCGGTGTTTTATTGCCCACAACGACCTGAAATCTGTGGTGCACGGCCACTGATGTGTGCGCAACATGTTTTGGGACGATTTTTGCTTTTATTCCACAGTTTGTTATCACAGTCGGGAAGTCAAACGTGCTCAGATTGAGTTTCCTGCACTTCAAAGCTCTGATGAATTATGATCTGAAAGTGGTTTCATGTGAGCCGATGATTGTTGGCTGGTCTGATGTCAGTATGCAGCGTGAATAATAGATGATTACAGGCAGCGGACTGTTCTCCACTCACTTATACCAAATTCATTATGACAGAGGTTTGCCGGCTTAAAGAGCTGCTGTTGAATAAACTGAACAGAATTGTGCTCTCAAAGGAAATTATTCAAGGATTAGCTGGAGAAGGTTCCTCCCAGACCAGCCTGCAGGCTTTCAGCATGTACAATAATATACAAGCTCTTATCGTTTGCTTTGACGTTACTTCTGATCTCAAATTATCATCACCAGTTTGGTAAGCAGCGCAGGAAATTTCTGTAAATAAGAAGGCCAATAAAACAAATTATTTCATTGGGTGTGAGCAGGGATACAAGCCGATACAAAACAAGGAAGCTAGCAGTCAGAAAAATGACAGACTTACGTCACGGCTGGCAGAAATTTATGAGCTAGAATGCAGACTGTACACAAGGAACTTAAAGTAATTTATTAACCTCCTAGAACCTGGCATCCACATATGCAAGAGTTTGGGTGTTAGAGGTTAAACAAAGCAAAAGGCTGACATGGCAACAGACTTACAGGTTCTCAGGAGAATTAAAAAAACTCAAAAGGAAACACCATGATTGTGGCATGGATGCCAACGATACAGAACTGGTGAGTGGAGGAACCCATACTGAATGTGTGGAGCAAAGATAAAAGGGAAATGGAGGCACCTGGGTGATTACTGAGTGGGCCCAGGCTGGTTCATTTGAGCCAGATCCTGCCGGAACAGAACAAGATCTGGGAGCTCTCTCATTCTGACCACTCAGATCCGGCAATTCAAATCTCCGCCTATTAAAGTCCAAAGTCATCGCACATTTTAATTTGATTATTTATTAAAAATACAACGAGAAGAGACGTTCTGTGGAGTGGATGTTCCAGCTGCAGCAGGCGCACCAGCTTGCGCACATACTCCTGCCCAGCAGAGACGTGGACTGCATGTCCCGCGGGGATGAGCATCTTCATCCACCTTCATCTGTGCGCCCTGAAGACAGTGTACATTTTACACATAGGAGCATATTGTTAACCCTAACAATAATGTACAACATCACTGACTGGACAACATCTAAACAGAGAAGAAGAAGATAAGAAACTGAAGTAAATGAATGAGCAGGTAAACACAAGAATCCTGACAGAAAAAACTAAGAACCCCAATTTCAAACAAAAAAAAACCAAACTACACGGATATGACAACATGTAGAGGAACTTCATGTTGTAAAGATTATTACCACCTGCCACTGGGAATGGTGGGCAACTGTGTTTGTAATTGTTAGCCACTTGTGTCATGAACACGAGAACTGAAAGTTATGCACCATAACTCATGTTCCCTAAAGGAAGGGAACGAGGTGCAACATACTTGCTATGGGAATTGCGCCCCCGCGCAATTACCTGAAGGAATATACTCACACCTTTACGGCTAGGGCGTCAATGCCGTGCCAGAGGCCCCGCCCTCTGGGTACTTAAGCGGCTGACGCCCATCCATCTTTCTCCAAAATTGCACTTCACCGAGCTTTCAGCATTGAAAAGGGCCAGATATGTTGCACCTTGTTCCCTTCCTTTAGGGAACATGAGTTATGGTGCATAACTTTCAGTTCCCTTTCAGTCTGGTCACTCGGTGCAACATACTTGCTATAGGAATGTAATTCATTCACGCCCTTGAAATGCTCAGCAAAGTGCATGTGAGAACATCCGTCCTAAAAAGACAGGCAGCTCCTAGCTGCTTTCTACAGGGAATGTAGAAAGCATATGCTGAGAGGAAAAAATGCAGAATGTAAAGAACGTCAACGTGATGTTTCACTGGGCACATATATGTACAACACCAACTAGAGACAGCCTAAGCGTGCTCCATCAGTGTGAGTACTCATCATCTCCTTTTCCCACTGGAGCATCCTGAGCAACAGGAGGAGCAATGGACCCACCACGTCACAATAAATTGGGTGACAAATGTGGAGGTAGAAAACCCAGGCCAAGCACAGGGTAACCTCCCAGGTCTTTACTAGAAAACCTTTCTTTCTTTTATATATAGGGCATGACTAACAAGTGGAGCCCATCCTGATGTTGGAGATCAGTTAGGGAGAGAGGAAACCCTTCCAATAGACATCTCTCAGGCAAAAACATAAACACTAAGGGGTACCCTTGTAGAATGTTGTTACTGTTTGTTTTGGGACAAAGCAACCAAAGCCTTAGGCTCTCAGCCAGTTCCCTTCAGAGGCCAGGCTGAAAGTTGCCATAACCCTGGACGTGGGTGTAGAAGCTGTCCACGTGCCTGAGTCAGCAGGTCCCTGTGAGAAGGCAATTGCCATGGTATCCCTGATAACATTGAGATCAACTCCGGGAACCATGTTTTCTGTGGCCATCTGGGGGCTACGCCTAGTCTCCTGGTCTCACAGACTGGAGAACTTGCCGCAGTGTAAGCATCTTGAACTTAAATGTTTTAATCCTTTTGTTGAGAGTCCTGAGATCCAGAATCGGTCTAAGGGAATGATCCATTTTGGGCACCAGGAAGTACTTGCTGTAGTGGCCAGAGTGTAGTTTGCGTCCTGAGACGAAACTAATCACTCCCTATTTAGCATCGTCGAAACTTCCTCCCTCAGCACGTGTGCACGTGTAGGGTTGATCTTAGATTGCAACACCCCTGTGAAGTGGGGTGGTCTTTTTGAGATCTGCAACTTGAGTCTGTGACATATCGTTGTCATGACCCAATCATTTGGTAGACACGCCTTCCAGGCCTGCGCATGCACGCTGAGCCTGGAGGGCATGTTGAATTGCTGCTCGTCATGTTTTAGCGCTGGAGGGGTGGCCTTTGACCCCTCTCGCGCTTTTTCGAGCAGGCTGGTTGGCCCGACAGAAGATGTCGTGAGATCTGACGTCTCTGGCAGAGCTCGTGTATCTTGCTACGGTTCATAGTTTGACCACATGGTTTGTTTATAAAAATGGGACTCGAGTCAAGAACCAGGGCAGTCTGTGCTTTGGTACTTTTATTTTTGTACATGTCTGAAACAGTGTTTGTTTTGTTTACACATGCAATAGGTGAGTCATGATTGGTGCGCGCACACAAGCCATCAGCTCCTCGTAGTTTTTTACAAGGGGAGACTGGGCTCAAAGAGTTAGGTTCCCGTACCACATTGGCGGGCAAACCTGTAAAATTATCAGTTCGTCCTGCTTCATCAGGTCCGAATCTACTTTCCACACGGGGTCACTGAAGAGGCCCTCGACCGGTACTGGAAGTTTTCACCGTCACCAGCGGGTCTCTTCCGTGGGAGGTCACGCATGTCTTCCTTTGGGGGTGCAAAGCTTTTCCGCGGCAACCCTTCTCTGAGGGCTTCCGCCTGTTTGCGCCTTTGTTCCAGCCTGGCTTGGATGGTCGATGCATTCATTGTGCAAGCCGCAAGGCCCTGAGCCTTGTAGCACTTCTCGAGTTGTTTCTCCGAAGCGCGGCAGGCCCTGTTGGGTAGCGCTGGTTTCGTCCCCGTGGCTGTGGGAGCCAAGTGAGCCGCCAGAGTCTCCTCTATCAGGGGTGCGCTGACAAGGCCCACTGTCTCCATTCCCGTGACATTAAGGAGTCGGGATAGTGGCAGCATGATGAGAGCTCCGGGTTCCGCCCAGGAGCGTTTGAGCTCCATGAGGAAGTCCGGAAAAATGGGCATTTTCTGCGACGTTGTCGGCTGCTTCGCGTAGAAGTAGCTTCCTGCTAGCCTCGTAGCTTGTTGGCGAGGCGTGGGGTCTGGCCACGTGACCTGCAGGGTATCTGCCGCCCTATGGCACAGGTCGAACAGAGCAGGTACCGACAAGTCCGGTTCCGGAAGGATTTGCGCCAGGTTCTGGGAGGAATCCACAGTTTCTCCTTTGTGACCATATTCGGCGTCTTGGTCGGACACTTCGGGCATCGAGTCCTCGACGGCAACTGAGGAGTCCGACATGTTGTCCTCTCCGACTCGACCATTGCATTCCAGGTCCACGTTTTTGAGCTCCGGTTCGGAAGCGAGAAGTTTAGTGCGACGTGCGACCTTCAGCGCCGCATTCCTAGCCATGGATTTGGCCAACGCGTCAGCACGTCGTTTCCTCACTACCGTCGACATTCGACGGCAGTGGGAGCAGGAGTCGGGGAATTCCAGGTAAATAGAAAAATGTTGGACTAGCTTTCGCTAGCCCAGCAATACGCAGGAAAATTTCTCTGTACACTCAGTGTAGGGAGCAAGCACACCTCAGTCGAGCGATGCGACAACAGAGAAGTCCCACTAAGTTCAGGTGTTAAGCGAGGTGAAGGGCAAAAAAGATGGATGGGCGTCAGCCGCTTAATTACCCAGAGGGCGGGGCCTCTGGCGCGGCATTGACACCCTAGCCGTAAAGGTGTGAGTATATTCCTTCAGGTAATCGTGCAAGGGCGCAATTTCCATAGCAAGTATGTTGCACCAAGAGACCAGACTGAAATGGAACAGATTTTATTGAGACTCTCAAGAAGCAATCAGTGGACGTATGAGCTACAACTGATTAATGTTTGGAGTAAACCTGGCTTAAAATGCATACAAAAATGAGCTGTGACACAACAATAAAGACTTCACTTCACATTACTTAAGTATGCTGATGACAAAAAGACACCAATAGCCCCTCCTACTTCCAGCTCATGGATCAGCTCTCTGGCTGGTTTGATGTTAGTTTTCTGGACCTTAATGTCAGTAAAACCTAGGAGCTTTGTCTGGGAGGTAGACTGGGAGCAGCCAGCACTAGACCTGTATTCAGACCTTTTGTTATAAAATGGCAAGAAGTAGAGCAGCTGACAAATTTTAAATACCTCGGAACAATAATTGACAACAAGATGACCCTTCAGCCCAACACTGTGTATTTACAAAAAATCCAGACTTCGTTTCCACCTTCTGTATAACCTAAGGAGCTCGAATGCAAGCTAAATTACTTTGCAGTTGGTGTACAGGTCACTGGTTGTAAGTGTTGCTGTCTTTGATATTGTCCCATGGTATGGGAACTTCTTAGCCATAGACAGGAAAAAGCTGTCCCAGGTGGTCACACAAGGTAGCAAAGTCACTGGTCATCAACAAATGAAACTTACAGACCTATACAGTCAGGTTCTGAAAAAAAAGGCCATATAGGTTTACAATGATCCAACACATCCACTGTGATCATCAGATTGGCACCATATGGCAGAAGTCTGGTGGTTCCTCTGGTAAAGGAAAATGCGTACAACTTGCTCACTTATGCAAATTATCGGAATCAGGTGTTCTAATCACTTCCATGGCCACAGGTGTATAAAATGAAGCACCTAGGCATGCAGACTGTTTTTACAAACATTTGTGAAAGAATGGGTCACTCTCGGGAGCTCAGTGAATTCCAGCGTGGAACTGATAGGATGCCACCTTTGCAACAAATTAAGTCATGAAATTTCCTCGCTCCTAAATATTCCACAGTTGACTGTCAACTGTATTATAAGAAAATGTAATTGTTTGGGAATTACAGCAACTCAGCCATGAAGTGACAGGCCACGTAAACTGATGGAGAGGGGTCAACGGATGCTGAAGCGCATAGTGCGAAGGTGTTGCCAACTTTCTGAAGAGTCAATCACTACAGACCTACAAACTTCATGTGGCCTTCAGAATAGCTCAAGAACAGTGTGCGGAAAGCTTCATGGAATGGGTTTCCATGGTTGAGCAGCTGCATCCAAGTCATATATCATCAAGTGCAAGGCAAAGCGTCGGATGCAGTGGTGTAAAGCACGACGCCACTGGACTAGCAGTGGAGGTGCGTTCTTTGGAGTGACGAATAGCACTTCTACATCTGGCAATCTGATGGTCGAGTCTGGGTTTGGCGGTTGCCAGGAGAACGGTACTTGCTGACTGCATTGTGCCAAGTGTAAAGTTTGGTGGAAGGGGATTAGATATCTGATAAGTCTCAATCTGGTCATCTGGACAGTTTCTTTTAGTCGAAACGTTTCGCCCTCAGTCCAGAGGGCTTCCTCAGTCAGAGTTCCAGCACACTGATCTTCCCCCACCAAGCTGTAAACAACTTATGTGGACCAACCAGTTTGCTGGAGCCAAGATGGTTTCTGGGGGCCGTCCTGTCCCTCGTCGTCTCCTCCCAGGCAGGCAGCCACAGCCAAAGTGGTTCAAAACAAGAAAGTTCTTTCTCAATAATCCAGGTATCAAATCTGATAAGTCTCAATCTGGTCATCTGGACAGTTTCTTTTAGTCGAAACGTTTCACCCAGCAGCAGTAAGATCAGTGTGCTGGAACTCTGACTGAGGAAGCCCTCTGGACTGAGGGATTAGATATGTTTTTTTTTTTTTTTCAGGAGCTGGGTGTTGCCCTTTAGTTCCAGTGAAAGGAACTCTGACTGCTTCAGCATACCAAGACATTTTGGACAATTCCATGCTCCCAACTTTTTGGTAACAGTTTGGAGCTGACCCTTTCCTCTTCCAACATGACTGTGCACCAGTGCACAAAGCAAGGTCCATAAAGACATGGATGGTAGAGTCTGGTGTGGATGAACTTGACTGGCCTGCACAGAGTCCTGACCTCAACCAGATAGAACACCTTTGAGATTAATTACAGCAGAGACTGAGAGCCAGGCCTTCTCGTCCAACATCAGTATGTGACCTCACAAATGAGCTTCTTGAAGAATGGTCAAAAATCCCCATAAACACACTCCTAAACCTTGTGGACAGTCTTCCCAGAAGAGTTGAATTTGTTCTGGCTGCAACGAGTGGACCAACGTCATATTGAACCCTGTGGATTAGGAATGGGATGTCACTTAAGCTCATATGTGCGTCACAGGTGAGCGAATACTTTTGGCAACGCAGTGTATCATTTGATCCCTCTGCTGTGAGTGTCCTTAGGGTCCTATTTAAACATAGCCTCACACGATAAACCATTGACTGCTGAGATGTTTTTATATTTTTAATGCATCGTGTACTTTGTATTTTCGATTGTTTTTATTGAGTTAGCAACGCTTTTAAAAAGTTCTATGGAATTTTAAATTTGTGTTGTTTTGTATGTATGAGCCAGATGTCAAAGATAAGTCTCCATCTCATGGAATGTTAAGGACAATTAAGTTATATTGATCGATTGATTGGTTGCTACCGCTATATGCCTTAGTAAATACAAAACAGGTTATAACCTAGTTATTTAAAAAAAAAAACATTAAGCTGGTATTTGATGTGGTAGTAACTGAGAGTTATGCCCAGCACATACTTTGATCACTGACAGTGGGAGGTTTGGCAGCAAAGCGGTGTGCTAATCCTTCCTCCAAGTGGTGCCTCTAAATGATTTTACAGCGATGAGTGTGCTCTAACTTTTTCATTTTTACTCTGAAGTTCTTATATTTGGGCCACCTCAGATTATATTTTAATCATCCTTTAAGGACAACAGATTAAAAATGTAGCAACAGTTGGATGTATCATAGGTACATATTTAACATGCCTGATTAGCAGTGATCAGCTGGTGCTAGAGAATAGTCCAGCATTCATAAAAAAATTGATATAAATCTGCACAAAACATCACAACACAAAAATATTCCCTGTTTTGCTAACATAACCCAGGAGAAAATATTTATTTAGTTAATTTCAGTATGTTTCTCCAGATTATTTATTCATTAATTATATGTGTGTAACATTTTCTATTAATTTTAACATCACATGTTAATATTTAATGAAGGGATCTGTTTTTTTAGGAGATGTCCTCATGCAGATATCGGAGAACCAACAGAGACTCACCTTAGAGCTGGAGGGAGTGGTGAGTTCCCTCTGCTCTTATCAGACCATCATTCTGTTTATCTATCATAAATAACCAAAGCGCTTCATTGCCTCATGTGTTCACAGTACGCTTTGTGTCTCTTGTTTTAGGTCCGCTGGTTCAGTACGGATGTTCTCCAGGTGATGGACAACAATGTCCAACTGGACCAAAATTACATATCAGTGAGTGAGAACCAAGCAGGAGATTAGCAAAATACACAGCTGATTGACAGATTTAACAATTTCCCCACAATCACTTTTTTTATTTATTTTTGCAGAATTAGGGGTCTTTCAGGTTACAAATGATAACTACCGGTAATTCATTCATTCATTCAACCTTTATTTAGTCAGGTAAATCTTTTGAACCTCATGGGCTCATTTACGAAAGCAACCTGCTAAAACTAAAGAACAATGAACAGCAAAGGTAGAATTTCCTTAAACAATAAACAATAAACAAACAAACAATAAACAATAGAAAACAAAAGAGAGAATTTTTATTTTATTTTTATTTTTTAACAAAGTATCAAAAAACTAGCAAAACATTATAAGGTAGATGTATAAAATCAAAGACAGGAACAAATCTGCATTGGTTTTTGCCAGGATTCCAACAGATTCTGAAAACCATTTAGAGAAGTCAAGTTCGAGAGCTTCAGATCTTTTTGTAAGATATTCCATGAAGCAGGAGCGGAGTAGGAGAAGGCCCTTTTTCCAAGTTCAGTCCTCACTGACGGAACACTGCAGGTAATCATGTCCTGAGAGCGCACGCTGTAGCTGCACTCACGCAAAGACATGTAGGAGGAGATGTATGAGGGCAGCAGACCAAGAAGTGATTTAAAGATGAAAATGTACCAGTGGAAGAGTCTGCGTGAGGTTAATGATGTCCAGTTAACCAGTGAATACAGGGTGCAGTGGTGGGTACGATAATCACAACCAGTTATGAATCTTAGTGCACCATGATAGACAACATCCAACATCCGCAGGGTGCTTGTAGGAGCATTCATGTAGAGAATGTCACCGTAATCAATGGAGGGAAGGAAAGTCACAGATACAAGGCGTTTCCTAACATTCAGTGATAGACATGATCTGTTTCTGAAAAAGAAACCCAGTTTAACTTTCAGTTTCTTCACTAGGTTTTCCACGTGGAGTTTAAAAGAGAGATGTGAATCGATCAGGATACCCAGATATTTATAGGAATCAACAAACTCAATAGGGACACCATTTGAAGATAAAATCAGAGGAGGATCTGCTGGAACCGCCTTCCTATTTGAAAAAAACATCCCTTTTGTTTTATCAGCATTTAGGACAAGTTTGAGACGGAACAAATCTGACTGGATGATGTCAAAAGCGGATTGCAGTAACTGGAAAGCCTTAGCTACTGTTTTAGCTCGGCAATAAACAACTGTATCATCAGCATAGAAATGTAAGGATGCATCAGGGATGCAGTGACCTACATTAGCTATGTAGATTGTAAAGAGAGTGGGTCCTAAAACTGAGCCTTGTGGTACACCATTTTTAACTGTTAAATAGCTGGAAAAAGTACCGTTATGTTGAACACATTGCCTCCGATTGGAAAGATAGTTAGAAAACCAACCGATGGTGTGATCAGAGAAACCGATTTCTGAGAGCTTATGACACAGGATGTTATGATCCACAGTGTCAAAAGCTTTAGACAGGTCTAAGAAAAGTGCAGCACAATAGTCCTTAGCATCCAATGCTTCAACAACATCATTCAGAACCTTCAGAGAAGCAGTTGTTGTGCTGTGTTTTTTCCTGAAACCAGATTGATGAAGAGGTAAGATGTTAAATGAGTCCAGATAGTTTTTGATCTGAGAGTTTATCAGTTTTTCTAGAACCTTGGCTAAGATGCAGAGTTTAGAGATCGGTCGATAATTGTTCAATGAGGTGGGGTCACCTCCCTTCAGCAAAGGAAGAACAAAGGCTGTTTTCCAAGCATCCGGAATGGTGTTTTGGCTTATGGACAGATTAAAGATGTGGGTCACAGGGACTGTGATGATATGAGCAGCCAGCCTTAAGAAATAAGGTGGAAGTTCATCTGGACCTGCAGATTTTTTAGGATCAAGATCATTTAACAGTTTATTTACCTCACTGACTGAGAACGGAGAAAAAGAGAAGGTGTGATTAACAGATGGTTGACTTGTAGGAGGGATTTGATTTGTAGAAGTTTGATTATTAGATAAAGTGGCTGATTTTCCGTTTGTAACTGTGTCAAATAATGAACTAGAAGCAACAAAATGTTTATTGAAACAGTTCAGGATCTCGTGCTTATTTGACACAGGAACAGAGTCAACAAGAAATTGTGATGGGAGGTCAGATGATTGGGGGGTGCCTGAGAGAGATTTAATGGTTTTCCAGAATTTTTTAGGATCGTTTAGATTTTTGGAGGTCTGAGATAAGAAGTAGTTACGTTTTGCGGCTTTGATGGCAGTTGTGCATTTATTCCTTAGCTGCCGAAATTTCAACCAATCAGTGTCTGAGTGTGATTTTCTTGCTGCGGCCCAAAGATGATCTCTCCAGTGCAGGAGATCAGCTAGTTCAGGAGTAAACCAGGGGCTGTCACGGCTCTTTATCCTGAACTGCCGGAAAGGTGCGTGTTTGTTTACAAAGTAAATGAAACTATCATGAAAATAGTTCCAAGCGGTGTTCACGTCATTGATTTGTAGGATACGTTGCCAATCAAAGAGGGATAGATCCCAAAGGAATGACTGTTCACTGAAACGTTTCAAATCCCTTTTTTGAATTATTCTGGGCTTAGCAGGTGGAAGTTTAGTAGATCTAAGAGCTGCTATTACGGAATGATCACTCAAAACGTTGGCAAATACACCTATACCAGGAAATTTGTGAGGTGCATTTGTGAAAAACAGATCTAAGATAGAAGATTTTTCGGGACATTTTATGTTTGGTCTGGTGGGAGAATCGATAAGTTGTGTTAGATTGAGAGATAGGCAACATTCCTTGAATTTATCACAGAGGGGGGTCGACTTATTCCAATCAATGTTGAAATCTCCAGCCAAAACAATCTCATTGTGTTTTAAATTTCCTATGAATTCAGTCAGGGAGGACAGAGCTTCAGGTGTTGCGGAGGGGGGACGATAACAACCAACAACAGTTAAGGGCTGACCTCCTTTCAAAGTGATGTTCACAGCTAAAGCCTCAAACTGGTTTGCGATTGTTTTTTTAGATGCAATCCTGGCAGCCAAAGAATCTCTGATGTAAATAGCGACTCCACCTCCCCTTGTATTACGATCACAACGATAGATCTTAAATTCATTGATTGCCAGGTCATTTTTCAAAACAGAATTGTTGAGCCAAGTTTCAGAGATAACGATCACATCTGCCCCAGAAGAAGTGATTAGGATTTTCAATTCATCAAGTTTTTTAGAAGGCTACGAGCGTTTACATGCAGAAAACGGAGACCTGAAGTATTTTTAAGACAGACACCCCAAGGTGTGCCGTGGCCGGGGTTCGAACCTGGGTCCTTCGGATCCCCAAGTCTGATTCCCACTACACCATCTTGGCCCCTTTATCCTATAGCTTGTTTTTGTTTTGTTTTATATCCCAACTTTTATTTACTTTACAGTTTATATGCAATTTATGGCTGTTTATTGTTGTGAGTACCTTATCAGTGGTTCAGGTCTCGCTTGAAAATGAGTTATCATGGCTCAACGAGACTAACTTGTATAAATGAAGGCTGAATGAAAAGCAAATGCTTTTACAAACTGGAATATGTCAAATAAGTAAACCATTTTAGGGTTGTTCCTGTAATCCCATTATCATATCATAATATTGTGGTCAAGTGTATCAAATGTAGCACTGAGGTCTATCAGGACCAGTGTAGACATCAGTAATAATGTCAATAATTTAGTTTTTATGCATTTGCTCAGTGCCTGGAGATAACTTTTGTTGTGAGTTGGAGTTGTATAATTAAACTGAACTGAAGCAGTGGTGTCCAACCCTAGTCCTTGAGGACCACTGTACTGCCTGTCTTTTAGATGGTTTTCTGTCTAAAATCACACAGTTAAAAACAGGGTGATTAACGGGCTTCATCAGAACTAATTTGACCATTGAGTTAGGTCTCTCGCAGCAGGAAAACAACTAAAACACACAGGAGGGGTGTCTATGAGTGGACACCTATTTCTCCAGCTCCCCGAGCGCCTTCTATGGCTGCTCACTGCACCGCCTGGTAGGTGGTTGGGTTAAATGCAGAGACGAATTTCGTCTGTGTATGGGAAACATACGCAGATGACAAGATTAGACAATTATTATTATTATTATTATAGTGGCTCCTGAGGACCAGGATTGGACACCCCTGGTACAGAGGGTGGTGAGGCGGCAGGAGAGTGTCTCTTGGATGGAGGAAACTGCAGGCAAAATGTGTTTTGTGTGAACTAGGAGCATGACAACGTAACAATGTCCAACTCTCTAAAATAGTTTTTTATTTTTATTTTTTCAAAAATTGCCACACTTTAAAGTAAAGAGCAGTGGTTCTTACACTTTTTATGGATGTGTACTTTTTTCGTGTGATGTGAACAGGACAGCAGGGTGAAATATGAGGCTGAGGTTCATAACCAGGCAGCAGTGTTGGAGAGGCAGAGGAGGAGAGGAGCCAACCAGGTCGGTGCATTTGTGCTTTTCCTCCACTGCTCCATTTTTTTCTTTCCTGGAGGGAAAAAATTGTTTGCACCGCTGAACATGGGATGTTTGCGTCCTTGCTCAGTATTCTGCACGTGTGTGTATATGTGTCCTCAGGATGGTAGTGAATACATGCACTTCCTCAGGGAGAGCCACCGTGAGGCTTTGGATGAGGAGGAGAGGCGATACCGCTTCCTGGCTGAGAAACACTGTGGCCTGATCCAGTCCATCGCCCAGCTTATGAATAAGGTACACAGATCAGTTCAACCTGTTTTAGTAAGTTCACAATTTTTATTTGACTTCTCTGCTTCACGGACAAAGTACCACTCAGATCAAGGTTTTTACACCAATTTCTTGGTTTTCAACATTTTAAATCGATAGCATCCACTTTGGCACCCATCTGTGACAAACTAATGAAAGATTAACAAGAAAAAAAATGTATGAAAATAAAATAATAAAAGAGGAAGCCACATTCCATGTACGGTAAGCATTCATACACATGTAACTGTGGTATTTTGTTCACAATGACCAAACAATCTGTGCCAATAAGACGGAACAGAATTTCAGGTCATTTCAAATGAAACCAGCCAAAGTTCAATTGTTTTTGTTCTTAAGAAGGTAAAGAACATCCATATTCCAGTCTGCTTATGTCCATTGCAGCTGTATTAGCTTCCTGGTCAACAGTGTTGTGAATGCTATTATGACATTTTTAGTAGGAGAGAGAGAGAGTAAAGTAGGACACACATTGAACAATGTCCTCTCCAGTTTTGTTGGGCAAAGTGAGTTTCAGACCAGAGCTTGTGCTGAGAGCACCCCACCCCCACTTCACACTCACCCACCATACCATCCATCCATCCATCCATCCATCCATTTTCTTCCGCTTATCCGGGGTCGGGTCGCGGGGGTAGCAGCCTAAGTAGGGAGGCCCAGACTTCCCTCTCCCCAGCCACTTGGAGCAGCTCCTCTGGGGGAATCCCAAGGCGTTCCCAGGCCAGCCGAGAAACATAGTCCCTCCAGCGTGTCCTGGGTCTTCCTCTGGGTCTCCTCCCGGTGGGACATGCCCGGAACACCTCACCAGGGAGGCGTCCAGGAGGCATCCTAACCAGATGCCCGAGCCACCTCAACTGGCTCCTCTCGATGTGGAGAAGCAGCGGCTCTACTCCGAGTCCCTCCCGGATGACTGAGCTTCTCACCCTATCTCTAAGGGAGAGTCCAGACACCCTGCGGAGAAAACTCATTTCAGCCGCTTGTATCCGAGATCTTGTTCTTTCGGTCACAACCCAAAGCTCATGACCATAGATGAGGGTGGGAACGTAGATCGATCGGTAAATTGAGAGCTTTGCCTTTTGACTCAGCTCTCTCTTCACCACGACAGACCGGTACAGCGCCCGCTTCACTGCGGATGCTGCACCTATCCGCCTATCGATCTCACGCTCCAGTTTTCCCTCATTCGTGAACAAGACCCCGAGATACTTAAACTCCTCCACTTGGGGCAGGACCTCCTCCCCGACCCGGAGAGGGCACGCTACCCTTTTCCGGCTCAAGACCATGGCCTCGGATTTGGAGGAACTGATCCTCATCCCGGCCGCATCACACTCGGCTGCAAACCGCTCCAGCGAAAGCTGTAGATCACGATCTGATGAAGCCAATAGGACCACATCATCTGCAAAAAACAGAGAAGCGATTCTAAGGCCACCAAAACGGATCCTCTCAACACCTTGGCTGCGCCTAGAAATTCTGTCCATAAAAGTTATGAACAGAATCGGTGACAAAGGGCAACCTTGGCGGAGTCCAACTCTCACTGGAAACGAGCCTGACTTACTGCCGGCAATGCGGACCAAGCTCTGACACCGGTCGTACAGGGACCTAATGCCCCTTTTCCACTTGGTGGCGCGGGTCGGATGTGACGTCATATTTGCGTGCCAAACGCGTGTTGGACAGCATTTCCACCTCTCATATGCACCGTGCCGCGCCAAGATTCCGGACTGATTTCAGAGCAGGGTGGAGGCCGGCTGGAAGCGAGCCGTGGTTAGGAGGCTGGACTGAGTTTGAAGAAGTTGCTGCCGCGAGGGAGCAAAGACGGAAGGACTTTACAAGATTAACACGGTAAAAACAATTATTTGTATTTAAAATTATAGCAAAGATTTGTCTTAAGCCGAACTATTCCTTAATAAATTCACGTTGTTGTCAAAACGGCAGGATTTTAAAAAGTAGTTTCGCCACGTGCATGTGCGCGCGCACGTGAGCCGGCTTTATTTCTATATAATGTAGCTAAATAAACGCTTTAAAAAATATATTTCATAGCTGACGTTATATCAAGAGGGTGCTTGAGCTGAACAGGTCCTTAATAATTTCACGTTGTGGTCAAATCAGCTGGATTTAACAAAGTAGGTCGACACGTGCACGTCACATGCACGCGCGGGTGCAGTCGATCGGCGTTCTATCTTTTAAATGTAGCTAAATTAAAGCTTAAAAAATATATTTCATAGCTGGCTTTATACCACGAGGGTTCCTCAGGTGAACAATTCCTTAATAATGTCACGTTGTGGTCAAATCAGTTGGATTGAAATTGATTTGTTTTGACTAATTCCAAACCTGTCACATGTGCTACGAAAATAAATTATTAAAAAATCAAATTTTAATTCCAATAACTCCAACAGCTTACAGTTAGTACATGAACATCTTGTGATTACACTCTGTTGGTTTGAAAAATATCTGCTTTGTGGTTTCTGAGATATAAGATATGTGTTAAATACTAGTAGAACAAAAATAAGCTAGGTCGACACACTCGATGGTGTCAAAAGCAGATGTAAGGTCCAATAAGACAAGCAGCACAGAATCACCTGCATCTGTGGCTGTGAAAATGTCATTGAAAAACCTTCAGTAGAGTAGTTTCTGTGCTATGGAGATATTGAAGCCGGATTGGAACAACTCTAGGATGGCATGGTTGTCCAAGAAACATTTTAACTGAGACTCAGCAATTGTTTCCAGTAGTTTAGAGGTGAATGGGAGTCTGGAGACAGGTTCGAAGTTGGACACCACCGAGGGGTCAAGGTTAGGTTTTTTTCAGGAGAGGCTGGACAGCAGCATGTTTAAAGATTTTTGGGACCACACCTGAGGATAAACTGCTATTCACAATAGTGAGAATAGAAGGACCCAGTGTAGGAAAAACCTAGTTTAGTAGTCAAGGGGGGACCATATCAAAGGGGGAACCAGATGGCTTTGTGTTGCACATGACCTGCTCCAGTGAAGACTGAGAGATGGGTGCAAAGTGGTCAAACACAGCTAAACACTGAGATGGGATGGACGGGTCATGAGCTGGTGGATAAATGAGTGTGCGTGTTTTTTTCAACTTTTTCTAAAAAGAAATGGAGGAAGTTTTCACACAGTTCAGTTGAGGCTTCCAGAGGTAAAGGCTCACTGAGTTGTAGAACTGCATTCAGGGTGGAGAAAAGAACTTGGGGATTGTGGGAGTTGGATACAATTATATCAGAAAATAATTTAGATTTAGCAGCTTTAACAGTTTTCTGATAGTGATGCCAACTCTCCCTTAGCATTTGAAACGAAACCTGCAGCCTGTCCTTCCTCCACCTGCATTCTGCTCTCCAACACTGCTGTCTAATGGCTCGAGTGACATCATCCAGCCAAGGCTCTGATCTAACTTTTGTTTTTCTGGTTTTAAGGGGAGCAACACGGTCTAGAACATTTAAACAGACAGAGTTAAACTGAGAGGTTAGCTCCTCGGTGGAAGGAGACACCAGGAACTGTTCAATCCTCTCAGAGTTGATAGCTTCATTAAAACGAGAAGCAATGAAATGGTTTGTACGAGTGATACGTGCAGGAACGCAGAGCTTAGCAGTAGGACGGGGGGGAGGGGGGTGAAGTCAAACAATACAGTCATGTGATATGACAAAACATTGTCACAGATTACCAGATTAGAAACAGAGACATCACGTGTTAAAACGAGGTCCAACGTTTGACCGTGTTCTTGGGTTGGACCGTTTACCTGCTGAGTTAAATTAAAAGAATCCAATAAATTTAGGAAGTTCTTTACTAAGGGTTTCTCCTGACAACACACATGGATATTAAAGCCTCCAATAACCAACAAGTGTGTGTATCTCGGTGAGATATCAGCCAAAAAGTCAGAGAATTCACTTTTGAAGTTCTTGGATCT
>JBBPBX010011211.1:14475-27872 GCA_038048925.1 Garcialebias charrua | reverse complement strand
GGGGGTAGACGAGCGTACAGAACCGGAGAGGAATGTCCAAGTTCAAAGACGCTCAGCTCAAAGCTGGCGTGGAAAACAGGGATGGCCAACTGTTTACACGCAAAGTTTTGTTTAAAAACTGTTAATAACCCACCCCTGCGCTGGCCTGATGGTCGCGGGGCATTAAAACACAGACAGTCCAGAGGTAATAATTCTACCAAGGCGCTGGACTCACCATCTGATAACCAAGATTCTGTGATGTGAAGAAAATCTAACTCCTTGTCTTTGAAAAAGTCATTGAGGATGAAAGTCTTGTTGGAAACAGACCTTACGTTGATTAAACAGATCCTGACAGGGTCCGACGCAAACACAGCCGTGGGGGGGTGGGGGGTCAGCAGGAATGGATTTTTAAGAACAGCTCCTCCATGTCGGTTTGTGCGCAGGTAAACAACATGGACTACGTGCGCGGGTAGCTGTCCAGCAGCTGGGCCCTTGGAGCACCACGGGTCAGAGGGGTGATGATCAGATCCAGAGTGAGCCCCATCACTCTTGGCAGAATAATAATAATAATAATAATTAATTCAATTTATAACGCACTTTTCATTACTGAAAATCTCAAAGTGCTACACATATATTGAATGCTACACACATTCATAAACCGGTGGCGGCAGACTACCATGCAAGGTGCTTTCCAGTCCTACCGGGAGCAACTCAGGGTTAAGTGTCTTGCCCAAGGACACAACGACACATGGTGCGGGTCCCGGGAGTCGAACCGCCAACTTTCCACGCGGTGTCTCAGTTTCACCAAAACCCCTGCACGCTTCCCACGACGTCTGCGACGTTTCCTCCCGGGGAAAAGGCCAGGGTCACTCAGAAGAAATGCAGAAATCTCAGACAGAACCGGTGGAGGAGAGTGCTGACCGCTGTACAAAAACTCCGCAGGCATTTCAGCAATTGTACGCAGTACCAAAAGTGCCCGACGATCATACTGAAATATCAGGGTATCCGCGGGGTTGTAAAAGGTAGTAAAAGGTAGTAAATGAAATTAACACAAATTAAGGCCATTAAAAAGTATTAAAAAGCAATAAACGTCATCTGACAATGTATTAAATTTTTTTAAACCTACACAACTATATTTTTCTTGTTCTATCGTCTAAAAAAAGGTCTGTGAATTTATTTATCTTTTCTAATTTTATGTTCCAAGTAGGACCTTAGCTAAAACAAAGACGTCATATCGTCAGTCAGTGTGCGCGCACCTACAGCTGGTATCATGTCTGTAAAAAGAAACAGGAAAGGATCACGGCTTTATCCTCCGACATTTAACAAGAAATGTACCTAAACAATTGTTTGTTAGCTCGAAATTATAGCAAAAGGGGTGTCTCAAGGCCGATATACACTGAAGCAGACTCCGTATACGCGCGTATACGCGCATATTTTGTGCGTATGTTTTTGCTGCTATACTTCAAGAAACTATCAGCTTTCAAACGCTCTCGTTCTCCTTGTTGTAATATGAGCAGCAGCACACGGAAGGGACTCAACTGAGCTCGCTGATTGGTCACTTTGACACGCCTACTGAAATGATTGACAGATTTCAGTCAGCTCAAAGTGAAACCTATCATGAGCAGCTCGCTGAAGACCGCTGCGGTGTTCTGATGCGGTGTTTCTACTATATATGTTATAAAAAGTTCTCTCAGAAATAAAAATAATAACAGGGAGTGCTTTTCCTGCAGCACACAGCCCACCAGGGAATATATAAAACATTGCGCACCCAGGTAGGACCTGAATTCATTCATTTCATTCATCGAGTGAACGGAGGAAGAAGCGGTTACTTGACTTTAGGCAAAAAAACAAAAGAAAAGGCCCGATCAGCGATAAAGAAGGGGAATTTATTTCATTTGTGTAACATACAAAACAGTCCGGCGCCGGGGAAGTTTAGGTCAGACACCGCGCATCGCGTATGCGAATCGCGTATGCGTAGTAAAAAAATACTTTTGCGCGTACTTGCCCTGAGGGGCTACACGGGGCTACGCTTTTGCCACAGCGTACGTACGCTGCGTATAGGCGTATCGTGAGGACGCTCGAGTGTATCTCACCCTTCAGTGTAACGTTTTCTTAATAAATGTACTTTAATGGTTAAATCGGCTTTATTAAAAAAAAAAAAGTGTCGCTGCCTCAGTGCCTGTGTGCTCCGTGATCGCTCAGCGGTGACAAACAGGAAAAAGGAGCGCGGCTCGTTTCGCCGACATTTAACAAGAAAATTACCTAAACAATTATTTGTTAGCTCGAAATTATAGCAGAGGTGTTTTTCTGTCTGTCATTTTCTTAATAAATGCACTTTAATGGTCAAATTAGCTGCATTTCGCCACCGTGGTGCAGCTTGCTGCTGGATTGAAGGTTCAAGCAGAGAGGTGGGGAGAGTATGGCAGGCCGATTGAGTCATTAATAGCTAATGAAGATTCTCAGTCATCCAGGACATGGTGAATTCTAAAAAGTGCAATAAAAAAACAATAAAGTATAATATAATAGTATAATAAATAGTATAATAAATAAAGTCCAGGGGCCTCATGTATCAAAAACCTGCGTGGATTTCCTACTGAAAAGTGACGTACGGTGAAATCCAGAAAAGTGTCTACGCACAAAAAGATCTAGATTTATCAAACTGTGCGTACACCTGAATCCACGCACATTCCTTTTGTACATCACAATTGACGTGGAACTGAGCGCACGTGAGACACCTCCCCTGACACGCCTACATTTACATATGTTAAACAGATGCTAATTACTTCCTGCATGTGTGAAGGACATGTTTGTTTGATCCCTGCGCGATCAGAAATGATTTCTAGATTCGGGAAAATAATGAATTTAATATAATATGAGTGAGGACAAACATCCTAAGTAAGAATAGTAATAAAATGTGTTCATCATGCAAAGAACGAGTGATTGTGTGTCGGTATGCGCACCCTGCTGTGGTGCGCGAACCGGCTCATTCATTCATTCTGTGTGGAAATATTAACTTTGCGCACGAGTTTATTACCATTATTACTGTAAACACAGAGGAACTTACTTGGATGTTTGCTAGAACATAGATCTTTGTTTATGTAGATGATGTGAAGAAACGAGTCTGTGCGTCTTGGTGGAGACATTTCATGACATCACGTGATGTTGGCGTCTCCAGACGCTGCGCCCTCCGCAGCCCTGTGCGCAGTCTGTCTGTGAAGCTTTTACTCTCCTACAAGTTATATAAGGTGTACTTTCACGTGTCATTTTGGAGAAATCTACAATAAACGCAGATAATGAAACACCTCCAGCTGCCGTGTCGACACCGGTGAGGGTGCGCGCGCGCTCCAAGCGCGACCACTCAGCCTTTGGAATCATATGGATGAGACATTCCATTGGACATGATCCGGCTTTGTGTGGACTGGACTGCACAGTCCCGATCGACCTGCAGCTCCCTCTGTGGAACAGTTTGACCGCTGCTTCTGTATGCACGCGTGATGCACGGCTCCCCAGAGCGCAGCAGCAGTGCCAAACTGAAAAATTATTATTTCTGAAAACGGCTGATAAGCCATATCCTAGATCGGAAAATTATATCTGTTTCTAAATAAATGCTCTGCGTGTTACACTATTTATTATAACCTCCAGTAAGGCTGAATGAATCCGTTCCTGTTAAATTTATTTTTGGCACAACTTTGCGCGTCCTTTATTTCACTGCGTCATGTGGATGTAATACTTGTTAATCGTGTGTTTGGAGGGAATATTAATCATTTTCACATCATGAACAGTTAATAATAATAATAATAATAATAATAATAATGAATTCAATTTATAACGCACTTTTCATTAATGGAAATCTCAAAGTGCTACAAGGTGCAACATATTTGAATGTCAATAAGACAAATAATAAAACAATTAAAATCAACAACAGTATCAGCTAAGATCAAAAGTAGAATCATGAGGAGTAAAGTATGCTCGGTTGAAAAGAAAGGTCTTCAAGCCGCTCTTAAAGTCAACCACAGACTGTGGGGCTTCAGTTTCTCTGAAACACCTGTAAGTGTCGCCAAAGGAACAAGAACCACAGAAACGTGCGTACGCCTGCTCGGGAGCTTGCGTGGATATGTACCTGGATGCGCATATATTCACGTTCAGTTCAGTTTTGATACATACGGGGTTTTGCGTGGAAAGTGACGTGCGCAATGTTTTTGTGCGCACGCACGGTTGATACATGAGGCCCCAGTTGTTTTTGTCTTGAACTTTTTTAAATTTGTCATTATAGGCACGTTTTCCTATTACATGATACAACAGCATGCCATACACTATTACTACAATAGATATCATGAACTGTTTTTTTTTTTTTCAGTCAGAATGAATGAAACGGTCATATTTCAGTGTTATGGTTTATAAATATGGGGAAAAAATCTATAAATATGTCACTTCGTCCTATAAGTTGCAAGGCATGTAAATTATGCAAAAAACTGCAACTTACAGGATGAAAAATACAGTAGTTATTATTTTTCTACCTCTCTTTTTGAATTATGCATGTGTTCAGTGTTGAATTATTTTAACTAAACTGTTCTGTTTTCAAGTTTACAGTTTTTGTTTGCCATTAGAGATATGTTATGTGTGGGAACAATTAAACTTTTTCTCTTGGGTTAGATTTAAATAACAAGTAGGTCAGTGCTTTTATTGAGGCAAGAAGCAAATTGATGTATCCAGTAATTGTTATAAAACTACATTTACTACCAAAGTTTAGGAAGAAAATGACAGTACTGTAATCTATCACCGACCGTGGTGTAGTGGTAATGGCAGTCGACCCCTGATCGGAAGGTTGGAGGTTCGAATCCCGCATCCGCCCACCATGTGTCGTTGTGTCCCTGGGCAAGACACTTAACCCTGAGTTGCTCCCGGTAGGTCTGGATGGTGCCTTGCAAGGCAGGCTACCACTTCCGGTGTATGAATGTCTGAATGAATGGGTGGATGGCTGGTTTTGTAAAGCGCTTTGGAGCTCCTCACAGGGGGCTGGAAAGTGCTATATAAATAAGCTCCATTTACCATTTACCATTTACTTTACAATTAGTTGCTCTAAACTGAAGTACAACAGGTTGCCGCTACGGTTACAGCTCGGTGCCGTGATGGTATTAAAAAATATTTTGATGGTATTAAAAAGGTATTAAAAGGTATTAAATTCAACTCTGGAATTTCTGCATATACCCTATATGATGCGGTACAATGCACAAAGCATTGCAAAAATAACAAAACTAGAAGAAAAGCAGAGAGCGAGGGATGGCAAGCCCTACACAACGGCGCCATCTTGAAAAAAGCAACATACATGCATCTTAGTCTGTCATGTATGTTGCTGTTTTGTGCTGAGGTTTTTTTTGCAACTTCAAACTGTGTGCTGGAACCAAGATGGCCGCGCTCAGACCAGTAGCAGCTTCATGGGCTCCCAGAACATCCCCAGTTTTTAGTAGTTTTAATAGTGTTTTTGTACCTGACTCTGCGCGTTTTTTGCGGGTGAATTATAGCCGAACTGAGCTGTTGAGAATTGGAGCGGATTTACCACAAGGCACAGCTGAAATCAGCAACGAACTCAAATCAGAACTCGGAAGATTGGATCTGCTTAGATCATCTTTCTGGAAGCAGATGCGCGGAGGAAAGAAAAGGAAGCGGTGCTCTCGAGGGAAAAAGCGTGGCTGTCGAGCAGGAATCATGACGAGACTACGAGCAGACGCTAAAACCGGTAAACCCCCGATGCCGGCTTTATTTCTGTCCAACGTGCGTTCGCTCGACAACAAGATGGACCTGCTTCGTCTGAGAGTAACAACGTCGGAGGAGATGAGGAGATGTTCGGTGCTTTGTCTCACGGAAACATGGATCAATGAAGACACTCCTGACTCTGTTTACGAGTTGGATAATAAACTATTTTTCAGAACGGACCGGTGCATCGAGACTACGGGGAAAACGCGAGGTGGAGGCGTCTGCATTTACGTTAACAAAGACTGGTGCACGAACTGTGCCGTTATCAGCAGGATCTGCTCAGCTGCTGTGGAGCTTTTAACAATAAGATGTAGGCCACATTACCTCCCCCGCGACTATTCAGCGATAATAATAAGCAATGTTTACATACCCCCCGATGCTAATGCTAAAGACGCCCAGGAAGAAATTCATGACTTACTCACCTCGCTGCAGTGTAAATATCCTGAGGGGTTTTTCATTGTTTCCGGGGACTTCAATCACGTGGATTTACGTGTCATCCTTCCAACCTTCAATCAGCACGTTTTCACAGAAACACGAGGAAATAAGACATTAGACCAGGTCTACACGAATGTGAAGGGGGCGTACACGGCGAAGCCACGCCCACCGCTCGGGGCTTCCGACCATCGCTCCCTGTTATTGGTCCCTAGACAGCTCCCCCCACTCCGACGTCAAAGCCAGAACAAAGAGTGATCACATCGTGGCGCCAAGATAGTTCCCCCATGCTAAGAGACTGCTTTGAAAACACAAACTGGTCTGTCTTCAAAGAGGCAGCTACGAATGGAAATTCAGTTGACCTGGAACTTTATGCTTCCTCTGTCCTGGGTTACATCAGTACATGTGCTGAAAATGTATCCATAAGAAAGTGTGTTAAATTTTACCCCAATCAAAAACCCTGGCTAAATAAGGATGTCCGCACCCTGCTGGCAGCCAGGGACACTGCATTCAAGTCTAAAGACACTGAGGAGTTGAGAAAGTGCAGGAGAGAACTGGATGATGGCATAAAGAAGGCCAAAGCCGCGTATGCACAGAGGATCGAGGGACAGTTCACCTCACATGATCCACGGAGCATGTGGCAGGGCATCAAATGCTTAACAGACTACAAGGGCAAAAGCAAACAATGCCCCAGGGACCCATCCCTGCCTGATGCCCTCAATAAGTTTTATGCACGTTTTGATGATCCAAACAGACCAACTAGCACCAGACTCACCTCATCACCAGACGAGGAGCACCTCAAAGTGACCGCAGCAGAAGTGAGAGGCAGTCTCAGAAGGATCAACCCTCATAAAGCTACGGGTCCAGACAACATCCCAGGGAAAGTTCTGAAGGAATGTGCGGACCAGCTCTGTGAGGTGCTGGCTGACATCTTCACCACCTCACTTGCACTGGAGTCAGTTCCCACCTGCCTGAAGACTGCCACCATCATCCCAGTCCCAAAAAGCTCCACAGTGACTGGTCTGAATGACTATAGACCGGTGGCCCTCACCCCGATAGTCGCTAAATGTTTTGAGAAACTGGTCATGTCCCACATCAAGACAGCCGTCAACATCAACGAGGACCCTCATCAATATGCATACCGTGAGAACCGATCAACAGAGGACGCCATCTCCTCCGTGGTCCACACTGCTCTCACCCACCTGGATCAGAAGGACTCATACGTGCGTCTGCTCTTTGTGGACTTCACATCTGCCTTCAACACCATGATCCCCCAAACTCTGATAGACAAACTATCCACACTTGGACTAAGCCCCTCTATTTGTAACTGGGTCTTAGACTTCTTAACAAACAGACCACAGTCCGTGAAGATCCACAACTTCTCCTCCTCCACCATCACCCTCAGCACTGGCTCTCCTCAGGGATGTGTGCTGAGCCCTCTTCTGTTTACTCTGCTCACATATGATTGTACAGCCACACATCCAGGCTGTCATATTGTTAAGTTTGCAGATGATACAGCTGTGGTGGGATGCATCACAGATAATGATGAATCCAGCTACAGACAGGAGGTGGAACATCTGGAGAGTTGGTGCAAAGAGAATAACCTTCACATGAATGTGAAGAAGACGAAGGAGATGATTGTGGACTTCAGAAGGAACAAACACACCCACACCCCACTGTATATAGGTGGATCTGCGGTGGAGGTGGTCTCCAGCTACAAATACCTGGGTGTACACATGAATGATAACCTCAGCTGGAGCAATAACACCACCAGCCTGATCAAGAAAGGTCATCAGAGACTCTACTTCCTCAGACGGCTGAGACGAGCCGGTCTGAGAAGCTCAGTCCTCACCTCGTTCTACAGGTGTGCAGTGGAGAGCGTCCTGTGCTCCAGCATCAACGTGTGGCATGGAGGCTGCACAGTTGCAGAGAGGAAAGCTCTACAAAGAGTGGTGAAGGCTGCACAGAAGTCTGTGGGAGTCAGTCTCCCCACCATCACAGACATTTACACCTCCAGATGCAGAAAAAGAGCCACCTGCATCATGAAAGACCTCACTCACCCAGCACACTCACTCTTTGCACCACTCCCCTCGGGACGGAGGTTGAGGAGCATCAAATGTAGAACCACTAGACTGAGGAACAGCTTCTACCCTGAGGCTGTCAGACTCATGAATAAATAAATAATAAGAATAAACACTGCAAAATGTCACATCATGCTGATGCTGATCTGTTTCTTGTTGCTGCGTTCATCTGTGACCATCTGCTCATGTTCGTGCTGCTGTTTATAATGATGTTTTTCTACTACATTAGGGCTTAGTGTATTACTAGCTGATGTCTCTCTTAGTTAATCCTAGATGTTATTATTGTTTTTCTCTTGCATTTGTTGTTGGATGTAACTGGGACCCTGTGTACATAATCTCGTTTTCAACACATGTACTACATGCGGTGCAAATGACAATAAATTCTCTCTGACTCTCTGACTCTGACTCTGTTAGGAACACAGTGTGAAAGAGGATACTTTTTCCACCTCCTCTTTCCTTGTGTTCCCTTTTCCTTATCTAACAGAAAAAAGGCAGCACCTCTCATGAGGCTGTATCCTCAGACACCCCATCTACACATGTCTATGTTGTTTGGTTGCTTGTGTTTCTTTGGACGGGCTGCACTGAAATGAAATGTCTTTGTGCTTTGGCGCAATGACAATAAAGCCAATTTTGATTTAAGAAAAAACAGCTCCAAAACGTGAGTAATTTTCAGTGGCCTAGGCACAGTTCACACAGGGCAACACTATCAAATATTTTTGCAAGCATAGATTTAGCACAGCAAGCCCAATATAGGGTGCTATTGCTACATTATAATAAACAGTCCTTGACCCAGACTGAAGGTACCGTTTTTAAAACCTCCCTTAAAACACAGACTGAAAGCAGCAGTGGGATTTTATATACTTGTGAACCAATAAATACAGTGAATGTCAAACAAGCAACAAGACAAGCTTAAATTAGAAACTTTATTAAAACAAAATCAATTTACAAGACTTTGGTCTTATGTGTATATTTTATGATCGACCACATAGCACCAAGTTTCATGAGGAGTGAGTCTATATAAACAGATTAGTGCATTTGGACTTTGCTCTCAAATGTTTTATGATGGCTGAGAATTTTGGCGGCTGTGAAAACAAAACAGACTGTCGCTCTTATCCACACATCACAGTATGATATTCAGCTTTGCACATTGATCTCTGCTTGTCTTTGTAATTTAGTCACCATGAAGCACTTTGCAGTTGCGTCAGAAAATGACCTGAGATGAGCACAAACTGTAAAAACAGCCAAATGTTTGGCCATCAATCATTAAAACGGGACACCAAAGAAAAGCCTGAGTTCATAAAGACTGCAGTGAAAACGACTTCCTGAAGCTGCCCTGGTGTGACAGCAGGGGCATTGTACAAAATGCAGCTGACCTTGTATGGAAAACCAACAAGTGCCAAGTGTTGGGAAAAAAAATGAATACAATCCCTTTAGTTTACTTTAGTTATTAACAATGATACAGACAAGAAAATTGAATGGGAACTTTTATTGTACTTTCTTTTTTTTATTTTCATGTTGAACAAAAATGGCCTATAAATACCTGCTATAGCATGATACTGTACAGTATAT
Source organism: Garcialebias charrua (assembly GCA_038048925.1). Classification (NCBI taxonomy): domain Eukaryota; kingdom Metazoa; phylum Chordata; class Actinopteri; order Cyprinodontiformes; family Rivulidae; genus Garcialebias; species Garcialebias charrua. The sequence goes on along the minus strand of JBBPBX010011211.1, from coordinate 18,057 downwards.
TTACTCACAAATATCTTAAAAACTAATTATTTAAAATGAAATGCCTTATAAAATTTTTAATACCTTAATTTCTGGTCTATAAGCTGCTACTTTTTTACAGGCTTTGCACCCAGCAGCTTATACAATGCTGCAAGTAATTTATGTTTTTTTTTTTTTTGACAAGCTAACGAGCTTCCTGCTGCCAAACATCATACCCAGGTGTTCACATAGCTGCCCAATACATGTATTCCATGGGGGACAGGACCTTGGGACTCAATGAGACTATCTGTATAAAGAAAGTTTAAAACATCTGACCAAGAAATTAGTGAAGACGTCAGCAATGTGAAACAGATCAGCAGCAACATGAAACAGATCAGCAGCAACATTATGTGATTTTTTTCCCACAGTGATTATTCTGGTTAGATATTCATGAGTAACAGCCTCAGGGTAGAAGCTGTTCCTCAGTCTAGTGGTTCTACACTTAATTTTCCTCAACCTCCTCCCCGAGGGGAGTGGGGCAAAAAGTGTGTGTGCTGGGTGAGTGTGGTCCTTCATAATGCAGGTGGCTCTCTTCCTGCATCTGGAGGCGTAAATTTCTGTGATGGCTCCTGTCCCCCGAGTCACAACGTCACGTAACCACTGTGCCCTTTAGTTGTCTTCTTTAACTCTATAATCTGAACTGAGGCTGATGGGAAGAGAGGCTGCAGCTGTGACTGAACCAGGAACAGGTTTGAGTGGGCGTGGCAGGACCAAGGAGCAGAGCCTAATAGTACATTCACACCAAACAGCGTTTCAACTTCAAAAAAGCTCGTCACGCACGCAAGTGGACGCACTGGACCCACAGTGGTGTCCAGACCAGAACGAGAAGCTTCGGCGGTGTGGCGGCGGGGGGTGTGGGAGGAGCTTACCGGTATACAGAGTTCCTCACTGCACTCCGCCAGGCAAGGAGCTTTTTATTTCTGTCTCTGTAGAGCAGACTTGACTGGTCGTGAAGGACTTGTCGCGAACACACAGCTACAATGAGTTTCTCTTCCATAGTACATGACTCCGCGGGTTTTTTCTGTGTCCCACAAACAATACGTCACATAGTTGCGCAATACCCCTCCCCTCGTTTCTGCGTCACATAGGGACTCTCCCCCTCTCTTCTCCTCCCGACTTCTCCCCCCGACCGGCGTTTGAATGTTTGAACCGCGAAATCTTCAGCTAAATCAACGCGTGCTTTGGAGGCTGACGCGGGTTCACGTGCACGGAAAACGCTTTCCAGCACACTCAACACGCACGTGACGTGACGCCCGACGCCAAGACGCGGCTGGAGGCACGTCCCCCATTGACTTTGCATGTAAACTGGACGCTCCTGCCGTTGAAACGCTGTTAGGTATGGACGTACCATAACTGTGGAACAGTCCTGGGAGACTTAGCACAGAGGACACAAGGGGACCAAAACTAACTCAAAACTGAAACAAACAAAAAATAATACAACAGTTTCAGAATAAACAACAAACAGAAATACCAACACAACAAGAATCATATACTTAACAAAGATGGTTTACATTTAGCAGAAACAGACTTCTTCAGATTTATTTCCTGTTCTGTGGCAGATAGGAGGATCTCTCCAGCAGAAAGCTGACTCGTGGACGGACGCCATCAGCGCCACCAGACGAGCTGAGGTCAGAAGACCCCCTTCTGTGGATAACACTGTGAGTTCTGCCGCTGACTCACAAAGCAACTAATATTAACAACCAGGACCGGAGATCTTCTTAGTTATACTGCTGATGGGTCACATTTTTTGACTTCAGGGAGGAAACGGCTAAATCTGTTCAGGTTCCATTTAGTAAAACAAACTGAAGAAAAAGTGAAGAGTTCATAGCATCATTGCAAAGACACAAGGGGACAATGAAAGCAGTGGATTGTGAGAATGATAGTGAAGTTGCCGGGTGCCCTCTGGTGGTCGGTGTCTGATTTAATTCAAATAAATCCCTCCTCTGGCTTCATGTACAATTTGGGATACAACAAGAAACAGTTTGTCTTGCAGCTACTGAAAATATGTATTTTGATCATTTGGTTATGCTGTGCCTTTCGAAAGCCTTTTTATACTGACTATAAGCCAACAGCTCTGCATTTGAAACAGGATAATTCACAATCTGGAGCCACAGGATTCACACGACAGCGGTTTAAATAAACAACAAAGAGGCTTTGAGGTTTGAACTCCACAGATCCCTCTGTAATAACAAGGAAAAGATTACCTGTGTTTGATTTAGTCTGATGGAGGATTTCTGCTCATCTGGAACTCAGGCATGTTCTGCAAGTCACTGCATGCAATCAGCAGGGACACGTGCACGTACTGCACACACTCTCTCATCTTTACCTGACAGCTAGCCTGGTTAAAACCAGACCCTTGTCCTTCACTTCGCTTCGTACTAGGGTCTGGGACTTCTCCCATAGACAACGATTTCTCCGGTAGATTTTTGACCGGACCATTCAGAGAACAGAAGGCGGAAGGCCGCCACGAAGGAATTTTCATGAAAACAAGGTAAAAAACTATTATTTCTTTGCTGAGAAAAAATATATTTCTTAGCTGACGTTATATCAGAAGTGTTCCTGAGCTTAACAGTTCCTAAATCAATTCACGAAATGGTCAAATCTGCTGGATTTAAATTGTTTCGGTTTGACATTTTCCAAACAGCCTCGGGTGCGCTACGAAAATAAATGATAAAAAATCGAATTTTATCTCAAATGTTTCATCCAGGCCAACAGTCAGTAAATTAGAGCCATATAATTACACACTGGTAGCAGAAAAAATATCCACCGAGTGGTTTCTGAGCTATTTATCTGAATAGCCTGGACCTCGCCAGGCTAAACTAACAAAACTCCGCCTTCTGTTCTCTGATTGGTCCGGTCAAAAATCTACCGGAGAAATCGTTGTCTATGGGAGAAATCCCAGACCCTAGTACGAAGCGAAGTGAAGGACAAGGGTCTGGTTTTAACCAGGCTACCTGACAGCTGGATGTGGAGTGGGTTTTAAATGTTATTGTGGAGCTGTTGGTTCAAGATGATTAAAAGTTTATTTTTTCAACCTGCCACCAATAATGGGCCCTCACAATAAATAGCTTCTGATCCCAAAAATTATAAATGCAGTTTTTGATAGAAAATACGTTAAAAGCGTATTTCAGATCTTTAGAAATGTGGTTATGTGGAAAAGTTATAAATAATTAGTACAGAAGTCCCTCTGTAGTTCGCGGTTTGTTGATCACAAACTTTTTTATTACGGTTTTTCAAAATGAGAGTAGACATGACACACGATTGGCTGATTGATGGATGAGTCGCACGATCGACATTAACATTTTATTCAAAATGAATTATTTAAAATTATTTAGCACCTGCTGCAGCTTTGTGTAGCCCACACTGCAGGATAAACTTCCTGCTGCAGCTGATCAGCTGTTCATGTGCAGAGTAGAGAAGTGGGCGTGGCCAAGAGCGCTTGCAGGTGGCAATAAGCAGAAGACGATGGGAGCTGATATTTTGACATTCTGTGCTCTTTTAGGCCCTGTACACACGTACACGTCTTTTAGAGCGTTTAGAAACATTGTTTAGAATATTGCAAGA
>JBBPBX010011210.1:33582-47642 GCA_038048925.1 Garcialebias charrua | reverse complement strand
ATCGCAGCAGTTTTATGAATACAGTAGGTTAAAAATTAATCAACAAAAGTAGCTCTGTCTAGCCTGAATTAGCAGCTAGCAGAATTAGCGATAGCAACTTCTGTTTCATCAAAAAGGGCGTCTTTTAGCAGAAGGACTTTTGGTAGAAATACTTTTTTCAACAAAAATGTTAATTTCAAATATAAAAAAGCTAAGTCTGGTCCTCTGGACAACATTTTTTTTTAAATTAAATTAAAAAAGCAAAACAAAACAAAAAAGTAGAAACGTTTTTTGTTTTGTTTTGCTTCCTTTTTTTATGTCCAGAGGACCAGATTGTTTTTTTTTTCCTACCTGGATTATTTAGCATGCATCAGGGTATTAATTTCCAATCATTTGAAACAAAACAAAAAAACGAAGAAATAGTAAATACTCCAAACTAATAAAATGCTTGCTTATGATAGCATTCATTACGAATTACTGCCTTCCATAGTACCCAATCTCATTATAATGACTAAAGGCCCCCACATACTCGGGCGTACTGTGTGTACTCCTTGAGCCAAATCTGTCTGCAGACAGTTGAAACTTCATACTCGAGCATACAGATGGTCTCTGTCTCCCGGCATTTTACAAAGGTGTCCAGCCAAGACAACATAGAAAAAATAGGTGGGACGTAACTGTCCCTGAGGTATTTCCATTTAGCTTGACAACGTGCCTAGTCCTTACCCAGGGTCTGAGCTATTTCCTACTGCTCTTCAAAATTTGACTCGTTTTGTCCACAAGATGGCGATGATTCTCAACCATTATCTGACAGCGGTTGGTGTCGCATACAAAACAGTTCAATGTCAACGCAGGTTCTCGCCGGGCAGTTTATTGTGCGATACAGAGTACGCGTACGCGGTCATACAAAATTGATCTTTGCGCCGACATGTCCGGTGGACATCCGCTTTGAGTCCACGTTAAGTCCGCCTTGAATACGCGCGGACCTCCACAGAGTGAAGTACACCCGAATATGTGGGGGGCTTAAGTTTTGCATTTTTATATGGTGTACGAAACAATATTTTATTGTGCTAGCGATACTATGGGCATACTTAGACCAAACACAGGAGCAAAACCAGGAAGTTGAAGCCACAGAAGCCCCGGTGTTGATTTTTGTTTATTCACATAGTTCTCAACGTACGTTTCTATTAGTTTTTTAAGGCTTAAACAAGTGTCATGTTACGCTGTGACTGACAGTGCGACAGGTTGTTAGTAAGTTCGGAGGATTCGTAAATTAGACTTTTGTATTGATGGTGCAGTCCCAGTTGACAGTTGACATTTATTAAACTACCGGTATACTGTAAAACACTATTTCAGTTAAAAATCATATATTGGGAACCATATGAACCACTGTCCCTTTGGTCTTTTTTTGTGTTCATCTTCTGGCTAGCGCTGTAACCAACACAAAAATGGATGTTTTAATGGATTTTTGTTAAAAACAAAACAAAAAAAACCTGTTCTAATAAACCTTTATTCTCTCTCCAGTGAATCAAGAACATCCAGACGTCCAGCACATTTACTCCACGGGCAATAAGAGGGCCAAACTCTCAGTACTTACAATCAGGACTCTTTCACTAAAACACATGTAACTTACTGTTGATCAGCACGTTAACTGGGAATTCTCGGATGTCTGCACCAGCCACCACCATGCAGGTGAAAGTCCGCGCGTCGGCCAGTTTGGCTTTAGAAAGCAGCAGGGTGAAGTTCGTGGCCATGCTCACACGGCCCAGGTAATCATCTGTGGCGTAGATTGAGGCGTTCTGGTCTTTCTGCTTGACCAGCAGGTCTCCAGACTGGGCATCTCCTTTGTCCTGGAGAGAGGAGCAGAGAGGAGCTGTTTCTGATCTCATTTACATAAAAGCAAACGTGTGGTGTCGCATGAAGGGACAGATACATGCTCTAATGCACATGCTGTCAGACTGGGCGTGGTTCAGACATGAGTGGTTGTCACACGGATGTCACATTCCTGAATTCATTGACCTCTACTGCGACTTACGTATTTCCATTTAATCATCATGATGTCTTTTGCATTAATCGCTCCGTAATTGCAAGGGACGGCCACAGTTGTTCCGTACAGTCCGGTAACGGTCTCCAAAGCCTTGACTGTAAAAGCAAAAAGCACAGAGATGTTTAATGTCTTTAGGGAAGAAAAAAAAAGATCAAGTCAGTTTCAACATGGAATCAACATCTTTGGCATAAATTTGAGATGTTTCTTCCATCCTAGCTCAGACACTTGCTGAACATACAAGTATATTTACCCGACCACCACACTTGTTAGGACAAAGACTGGTCTGTAGGCTCCTGATGCAGAACATGCCCTGAGAGGTCCTGCTATTCTACATGAAGGCAAACTTATTTGGAAAATAGGGCAACAGGGGGTTCTTAGGTCAGCAATTCAGAATATTGAATAAGAAAAACGAGGAAAAGTCAGCAGAGGTCAGGAATAAATGGAGCCCTATAGAACAAATGTGCGCTCTAAATAAAAGGACCGCAAAGACTCAACGTTTCCACATTCATCTTTTGCTTTAGTGACTGAATAAAGATAAAGCCCTTGACTTTTGTCTTTTTTTTGTGTAGGATGGACTGATTGCTTGGCAGTTGACCAGAATCTACCACATTTCTGCTTGATGAACTTGACCACAACAGACCTGGCACCCAACAATCCTTTTCCTGGTCTGAGCACGCACCATAAATACACAGCTAGCTACTCCAGCAGTAGTAAAGAAGACTGAGCGTTAGCTAGCAGTAAAACGTGTAAGGTGATGTAGACCAGTGTGAAAATGGGTGACCATTTAATAATAATAATAATTAATAATAATAATAATAATAATAATTAATTCAATTTATAACGCACTTTTCATTACTGAAAATCTCAAAGTGCTACACATATATTGAATGCTACACACATTCATAAACCGGTGGCGGCAGACTACCATGCAAGGTGCTTTCCAGTCCTACCGGGAGCAACTCAGGGTTAAGTGTCTTGCCCAAGGACACAACGACACATGGTGCGGGTCCCGGGAGTCGAACCGCCAACTTTCCGATCGGGAGACGACTACCCTTACCACTACGCCACAGCATTTGAAATGCATCTTAGCTTTCTGAGAATGGAACACCAAAATGCTCAAAATTAAATAAATAAATAAATAAATAAAGCATTATGAAATAAGTATGTAAGATCATTATTATGTAAAAACTTTTTTTTATTTTTTATTTCATAATTGTGTTTTTATGATAGCTTATTTATTTCATAATGCCACTTTTCATAATAATGAGCTTAGATACTTATTCCAAAATGCTTTATTTATTTATTTATTTAATTTTGAGCATTTTGGTGTTCCATAGTCGAGGTTGTCCCCCGCCTCTCACAAAATGACTGCTGGATGTGGGCACCAGTGATCCCCGTGACCCAAAAAGGAAGAAGCAGGTAAAGATAATGGATGGATAGGTTATGAATGTTTTATCTATATTGTGTCTGAGAGCATCTTTCCCTCCTGTCACGAGAACTTGCTGCTCTGCTGTCTCCAAAAACATTCTCTTATCTCGACCTGGAGGCCGACTTGCGGTGCCCCCCAACGCCCATAAACTATATCTGTGCAGACAAAGTGTGTTGTTGTGACATCAAAGTTCATGCTCAACAATCCAGTTAAAAAATCCAACAAAGACAAGTCAGACGGTTTCTTTCTGTGTTGTTGTGAGCTGGGATGCAGGAGGCTTCAGGACGAAGGAACGCCCACTGAACTCCATCGAACTGTTAATGTTATAAAAGTCAGCAGAAGACTCTGTTCGGGTTCATTCGGTGACACTGTCTCCATTCATATGTATTTATTTATGTAACCTGTCCTGTACGGAAGCGCATTGCATTCAACCATGAAAATATTTTTTTGGAGCTTATGTAGTAAAAACGTGATAATTATGTAGTAAAAACGTGATAATTATGTAGTAAAAACGTGATACTAAGTAGTAATAACGTGATACTATGTAGTAAAAACGTGATACTATGTAGTAAAAACGTGATAATTATGTAGTAAAAACGTGATACTAAGTAGTAAAAACGTGATACTATCTAGTGAAAATGTGATAATTATGTAGTAAAAACGTGATACTAAGTAGTAAAAACGTGATACTATGTAGTTAACTACATAAGTAGAAAAAAAAGTAAAAAAATAAATAAATACTGTAGTTCTTTTGAGTAAACAACGTAAATGAACGATAATTTTTTTGTCTAACAACAGTCTAAGGTCCCATCCACAGAATCAAGTTTTGGTGAGACAAAAACAGTTTTTAGTGGATCTGCAGGCAAACTGTCAAGTCTTTGTGTGAGTTAGTTCGCTGTGGCGACCCTGAAGAAGGGAGCAGTCAAAAGAAGAAGTGGATCTGCAGGCTCCACATAGGAAGCTTTTCAGTAACGAATATGTAGTCGTTTAACTGTTTTTGTTTTTTTTCTTTACTGTATCAGTCTTGTTATTATTATTTTTTTCTGTCACATCCCAGAGTTGAAGCTGTTCTGTGCAGAGCAATGAGCTAAAATTACTCCAAGCCGAAGTGCAGGACTGATCAGCAGTTACTGGAAATGTTTAGTTGCATGGGGGTGGGGGTGATGTCATACCAGATACTGAAAGTAAAGGTTTGCACACTTTTACCACTCACAAATTGTAATATTAGATAATTTTCTTCAATAAATACATTTCCAAGTATAATATTTTTGTCTCATTTGTTTGAATGGGTTCTTTTTATCTACTTTTAGGACTTGTGTGTGAAAATCTGATCATACTTTAGGTTATATTTATCAGAGTCAGAGAGATTTATTTGGTGGAATGAGAATATGTACACAGTGTCCCAGTTACATCCAACGATAAAATGTAAAAGAAAAACAGTAATAACATCTGGTTCTACACTTAATGCTCCTTACTTCCTAAGGGGAGCAGGGCAAAAAGAGTGTGTGCTGGGTGAGTGGGGTCCTTCATGATGCAGGTGGCTCTCTTCCTGCATCTATGGGTGTAGATGTCTGTGATGGTGTGTGTGTGTGTGTGGGGGGGGGGGTCGGGGGGGTGACTCCAACATCTTCTGTGCAGCCTTCACTACACTTTGCAAAAGTTTCCTTTCTGCAGCTGTGCAGCCTCCATGCCACACGTTGATGCTGGAGCACAGAAATGCAGAGGGTAACAACGGTAAATGTTTTTCTTGATGTTGCTCGTCTGAATTAAAATGTCAAAAGTCAAGATAGTGAAAGTCAAAATCTCATCCTGAAGGTGTGGTAAATGAACCAACGTCATTATACATGTATGTTCTATTAAAAAAAAGTGAAAATACTCTGCTTGTCTGAGCAAGTTTTAAAACTTTGGACTTAATATTTTAGAAAAGGCAGTAGAGGAAATAGTATATAAAATATATGGATGTTTCTCCATACACGTTTGCTTTTTTCCATATTCTTCTCGACCTGGAAAATATTCAAACTAAATCTGATACTTTTCAAGACTTCATAGAAACACTGTTATTTTTGGTACAAAAAAGAAGAAAATGTTATATTATAATATTTATTAGCTCAACATTTATTATTAATAAAAATCCAGTTGTTTTATTCCACCAGAATAAAACAAGGAAGACTGCACGCATGCCTATTTTAATTTGTACAGAGAAATGACAAACAGGCAAAAACTAGAATCAGTCAATCAGAACAAAAAAAAAAGTATAAAAATATAGTTTCAGGGTATATACGAATATCACCCAAATATAGCCATCCCAGTTGACAAAACCTTTAATACTACAGAACATAGCAGAATCCACAGAGTTCTAAAGTAATGTCCAGTTCCTCTTTCAGCCCATTTTTTAAATGGTCATGGACACAAAGTGGTGGGGGATGGGAGGACGGTGCCAGCAGAACTGTCTCAACAGGCTGCGATGAGGAGTTAGAGCCGGAGGGCTGCAGGGGAGAGGAGGCTGCCATGTCCCGACTGAAAATGAGCTGTTGCTCACTTTTCTGGCATTCAAATGTACATTTTCAGACCTCTCGGAGTTCAGCCTTAGGTAAATGTGAGAGTGGGCGTGTGGGAGAATAAATCTGACAGCTCAAATCCAAAACAGCTCCACAGCGGTTCGGCACACGAGAACAAAGCAGTGGCCGGCCGGTCTCCATCCGCTGAAACTCTGACAAGTCATGTTTGTGTATTTTACAAGACCCGGACGAAGATGCTTGGATGTTTGGCGCTAGTTGTCCATGTTTGTGCATGGGGACAGCTGGCATAGTTGGGAGTGAATTTGCTGTGTGCGTGATCCTCATTTGAATCCCGTTTGAATGAAAGTAAATACTTTTACTATGGTTACCATTGTCCACGTTAGGGCAGAGTAACAACAGGGACCCTGAGGGTTTGCTCACTTAAATGTGGTCAGGCGGGTTTTAGAAACTGCTTGTTTTCAACCACGCCTGTTTTAGTTTGCACACTTTTTGACAAATTCTTCCAAGCCTCAGCTTCAAATCAGAATTTTAAACAAGTTCATGAAATAGTTAGACGTTGCTGTGATGTTTTACTTAACTAAAGACCCAAATAAATCACACGGCTTGCCTATAAAGAGCAAGTTCTGCTGGTGAAGTTGTCCTTCTGACACTCAGACTTGTCACTCATCGGTATGAGCTGTCAAACAACCCCAGACTGGCTCTGAACTAAACAGCAAAACGACTCTTTAAAGCTCCGACATCAAGGAGGATGACAAAAAAAAAGACAGACCGACTTATTTTTAACAGGGAATGTTTGCCTTATAATGGATGACTGGCATGACTTCATTGCCCTGTGGCCACTTGTTTCACTTTAAAAGATTAGTTAGACGTTTATAAAATTAATGTGCTTTTCTTGCAGAGGGTTAGATGATATGACAAGATTCATACGTCTCCGAGACGGAGAAAAAGCTGCCTGTTTTTAGGAGTCTCGCTGATAAACACATTAGTCTTTGTTCAGGATACAAAAGCCAAAAGCTGTGATTATATTTAAGAGGCCGAGGCTATCTCTTTCCTTCTCCAACTCAATATTTTTTCCCATTACTTTTGTTTTAAAATCCACCTTTGTTTCTCGCTCGGTATACGCGATTCAGTTTAGATGTAAAAAAACAAAAACAATGTACTTTGTTAGTGATGACAAAGATTGTAGCTTGTCTTGAAACAGACAATATCTAAATTTGCCGCTGTAGTTTCACGTCTGTTTCTCAACTAAGATTAGTCAATAATACACAAAGGATTTGTGGAGGCTCTTCCTTAGCTCAAAAAACGGCTTTCCAATCCACTGCCAGTCCCCTAAAAGAATAAAAGTACATCTAGATAAACCTACGTGGACCTGGAATTGTTCCCAGTCTCTCTTTCTGTGTTCATAATCTTCCATTAATTCAGGTAACTTTTAAGATTTTGTTCTCATTTGTAAATACAGTAGTCCCTCGATTATTGCGAGGGTTACGTTCCAGACACCCCCACGATATGTGAAAATCCGGGAAGTAGGGACGATATACACGTATTTATTTGAGTATTTATATATATTTTAAGGCTTTATAAACATTACCCGGGACTGGCCATTGGGAGCAATGAGATATTTCCCGGTGGCCTGGCCCGCTCAGTGATGGACCAAAGGCTCAGTTCAGGTTGTACTTTATTTTAAATAAACAATCATGTAGTATGGGGTTCTACATGATGCAGGTGGCCCTCTTCCTGCATCTGGAGGAGTAGATGTCTGTGATGGTGGGGAGACTGACTCCAACAGACTTCTGTGCAGCCTTCACCACTCTCTGCAGAGCTTTTCTTTCTGCAGCTGTGCAGCCTCCATGCCACACGTTGATGCTGGAGCACAGGATGCTCTCCACTGCACACCTGTAGAAGGAGGTGAGGACTGAGCTTCCCAGAGCAGCTCGTCTCAGCCGTCTGAGGAAGTAGAGTCTCTGATGTGCTTTCTTGATCAGGCTGGTATACACTTGTATCAGAAACAGTATTATACCACAGTATGATTTGTGAAACTTGTGTGGTTAACAAAAAAAACTTATTTATTCTGTTTCATTTTAAATTGCTTAAAGATCAAGAGTACAAGAATAAAGTTGATATATGCAAATTCTTCCTTTGTAAGGCTATACAAGTGTTTTCGTATGCACACAAAATGTATGTATTTGGTGCATGTGCAGAGGAATCCTTTAACTAAAATATATAGACCTTTGATATTGTCCCAAGTATTTGTAAAAAAAGTGCACAATTTTTGTTTTGTCAGTTAAATGAGAATTTATTTTAAATCTCAAAATGATCACAACAGCCACTAAAAGTCAATGCAACTAAAAACACCACATCCATTTACACTTACAGTGTTTGAAACATGATATTATTTAACTTCTTTAACAAGAAGTTATAAAAGCTTTTCCTTGATGAAATGAGCCAGTTTGATAAACTTCATAATGTCAAGCAACACACACACACAACAACATAAAGAACAAGGAGGCTAATATTGGTGTGAGGTGGAGTAAATCTGCGGCGGTGGCTGTAATCAGCATTGACAGCAGTGTCCATGAAGCAGGAACAACTTCTACAAGCATCAAAGCAGAGTAACCCACCCCCAATAAAACCGAGAAGCACGAACGACTACTGCAGGACTTCACCCACATGGATACAGTCCCTGCATCCCAATGAGGCTTGGCGACATTTACTAGTGACAGCATGGGACAAAACAAAACATCACGTTTCAACCGCTGACAGACTCACCAGGAGTTTTTTCAGCTAGCACAGAGATAAGCTCTGTCACTTGTCAACTTTATTACAAAAATGTCCTGTTTTGAATCCTCCCATTGTCTAGGGCACCTAAAATTTGTGGCGTTCATATAAAGGATTTAAAGTCTTACAAACTAACTTCAAAACTTCATGTCTTAAAAAAAAAATTCTTATGTTCTCATTATAAAGCCACGTTATCTTTAAAATTAAATCAAGTTTTAATGAATGAAAAGGCAAATAAAATACAGCTGGTCTGTTTGCCTGGATCACACGAACGACATTCTAGTGGTAAAGTATTAGAACAACGATTTATAGGATTCCAACATTTGGTATCATTCAGTTAAGATTTCAAGGTATACTGTACTTCAATTTTTAAAACACGTGGTTTCAAAACCACTATCGAATACCATCATATTGTTCTTGTGGTTTTCAAAGATTTTAATGAGTTGTTCAAGGAGGTGTGGGGATTTTCAATTCCCCTACCTCCCGCCAAACACTCTCTTATATCAAGGGATTGAGTAAACAACAAAAGTAAAAAACAAAGAAAAAAAATGGGAGGTTGGCTGTTTGGTTGGTTTTCCTAAGACAGAAACATGTTGTCAGCTGAGATTTGGGTACAAAGACGCTACATGTATGCTCTTAAAAATAGCTATAAAAATGTACCTTGTCTACACGTAAATTAAAGCATTTTACAGCAGGATTTCTACCACAGTAGATGAACTGGCTACTATCACAAGCCAACATAATAATAATAATAATAATAATAATAATAATGTGTTATGTATTGTCATCATTGTTTGTTCTCATACAATGGCAAAATTGGCTCTCTGCATTTAACCCATCCACCACCAGGTGGTGTAATGGGCAGCTATTGAAAGCGGCCGGGGAGCATTTGGGGATAGGGCGTGCTGCTCCGAGACACCACGAGATGTGCAATGGCTGGGGATCGAACCTTGGACTTTCGGGTCCTGAGCCGGCTGCATCTTGTTCAAGCTTTGGCATCAGAAGCATTTGTAATGTGTGGGGGACATTGGTGGTGGGATCTGGGGGTCCTCCCCCGGAAAATTTTGCATAAAGTAGATGCCATTTTCTACATTCTGGTGTATTTTAATGGGTTGTTCAGCATCTACAAAGTATGTTTACCTACATATGTAAACACTTGAATCAATAGCTATTTTAGAGAGCACGGCACAAGAAGTACAACTACTTTCCTTGTGTGAACAGAGCACGCTCCACTTTTCTCACGCAGCCGTAGCGCTAAGCTAGCGGCGTGCAATACAGATGCGCTAGATAAGATGCTACAGACGTTGCGCTTCTCTCATGCATCCTAACCCCGCCACCTCCCACCCAGATCAACAACTGCCAGCACTAATGTAGCGCTAAGCTAGCGAGCAACACAGAAGTGTTTCACCCTCCGCCCCGTCAAGTGACCTCAGGGAAACACTGCATGGGGTGTGGTGGCTTGTTGTAGGCAACAAGGAAAACCTGGAGTGAACTTTTAGTGATTTGAGTATTCTCCTATTACGGTAAACAAGTGGAATGGATTAATTCATGAAACAGTGCTGGGTGAACTCATATTTCATGTGGGGGTGGGGTTCAAATTAGTAATTTTTTAAATGTGAAGGGAACACATCCCCTTCACATACAATTGTTGCAACGCCTATGTGTTCAAGGTTAGGTTAGGTTAGGTTACTTTATTTATACCCAAAGGTAAATTTGGTTTGCAGTGGTACAAAGCATACATCCATGCGCACACACAAATAAAAACAGAGTAAAAACATTTAATAAAAACACTTCAAAGAAACCATAAACAGATACCGGTAATGTTGCACATAACAGTGTTAAGGCTCCCCAAATCATATTTAAAAAAACATTTAACCACTAAAAGCTTTGACGTTATTTCAGTTTGTTCATTTCAGTAACAACAAGTACCAACATTACCTCACAACAATGCAAAGCAGAAATAAATAACAATTTATTTTAATAATTTTACGTTAATAAGCACTTACATAAATAGTCTGTGTGTGAAATAACCTTTCCCTTCCTCTCTCTTTGTATTAACATGTGTAAGCGCACCCTTTAGGAGTAGTTTGCAAACTTTTTAAAATATCTACCAGAATTTGCAGCAGGTCTGCAACTTTGCTTTAAAGACAAATGCTGACTTGAGCTTTTTTAAGGTTCACCCCACATTTAAAAGAAGAAAAAAAAAAAACTTTTTCAATAACAATAAAGCTTCATGCGTGTACCAGGTGGTTAAAAAGTTTTTTGTCTGTGCTAAATTCCAGGAACAAAACACAGACAGCTATGACTTAGATGGCAAAACAGCTAATACAAGTAATAATTCAACACCACCAGGAGCACAACCCCTCTTTTATAGCAGCTCTGCTGTGCACCAAGCTACAAGAGTTACAGTGACTACCGGCAAAACAAACAGCCTTCAGTAGGCTCGCAGCTGATAACCCAGCTAATTTACTAGACAACATCAGCAAGTCTGAGTGTCAACGTTCTTTCACAAGCACAGTGTTAATTTTCCTTCTAATTAGCAGTTTTATTGTGTAATTAAATTTTGTGTGCTTGAATGTTCTCACCATGTACACGTGCAATTTTCTGGGGGTGTAAATTTGTGCCTGCCCTTTTCTGCACATCTGAATTTTGGGTGTACACCAGTGTGACCCACCTGAAATACTCATCCAGATAGTTGGTTTGAACACAGCATGCTGATGGAGCGATCCCACCCTCTGCTATTTTGTCTCCCTGATGGAAACCTAATGAAACGTGCAGGTTTCTGATCCAGGCAGAAATGATTGCACGAGCTGTGCAGGGGGGGAGGAAGGCTAATGGAGACATTGTGAATATATAGACAGGGGGGCGCTTAATGAGCCTTCTTTGCGATATACGGGGACATGTTTTGCATACATGTCAAGTTTGATGAAGTCCAACTATATTTCATTTTTGGAGGTATTTAGGGCGCCAAAAATAATCTGTCAGTGCCTTGATTATGTGCCCCACCTGTACGCTTTAGTGCCTGAAAAATAAAATGTTGAGGAGAAACCAAAATATTAATGTTTTTCAGAATCTAGCTGGCAAGCAGGTCCTCATGATGTATAACTGTGCTGGGAGGCAAACCTCTCAGGAGAAAACGGAACACAACCTGCTAGATGCATCTTACATTTACTAAAACAACGAAGGCTTCAGTGACGTAACAAGCACGGCAGTGATGGAAAAGGTTATCATTCTTCCTGTATAAGATGTCTTGCATTTAAAATTCAAACACATTTTTTGAATATTCAAACAAAGCTGCTTTTAGTGTCTTAGAGACCATTAAAAAAAGGGTGCACATTAAGGAGGAAGGCATTAAATCTGCAGATTACACCTTTACAGAATGAGAACTAATCACACACGTTGAGTTACAGACTGCAAAGCTCGTGCTGCTCACTGAGATAAGGTAATCCGTCACAACAGACGTAGGTGAACAGCGGCTTCACAGTGACAAATGTTTGCACACGTTAATACAATGCATGCGGGGGGAGAGATCAACTTCAGAAGTTATCTACTTGATGATGGGGAAACAGGAAGTGATAAGAGTTTAATAATTTTGTACCAGCCTAATGTTTTACCTTGTGGGTGCGTGTATGGATTGAAAAAGCCTTTAAGATTATAGTCTTCTGATGCAACATAGAATGATAGTGTTATTAATGGTGCATTGTTATATTTGAATTTTAGAAATCAATAAAAATCAAATTTGGTTGGGCTAGTTAGTCAGTTTAACCATACCATTTTGTGCTTAAAGGCCTAGCATGTTAGGGATTTAAACCAGAATCATCTTATGTATAGTTGTGACAAAATCATGGCAATTTTTTGTTATTTTTTTTTATTAAAAACTTCAAGTGCAATGTCATGCAATATTGTGAGACATCGCGCTCCATGTGCCTGTTGTGAAAGACGCTGAGCTACTACATCAAACTTTTGCTCAATACATGTATCGGCAAATTAGCCTTTTTTGTTTTCCATCACTCGCTCTGGTACGAGGCGGACGCATTCTCTTCCCTCTCCTGTTCTCCTCCTGCTTTTTTACTCTCCGTTTGTGTATCGAAGTTCCTATTTTACACATGTTCCGAAACAAAAACTACTGTTATGGATCTAATCAACTGGACTTTCGACGCAATCTTTTCAACAAAGCGACAGGGTCCTAGAGAGCCCTCATGCTCTGCTGAGAATCTCAAGAGGACGCTGAAGACATATGCAATCGGATTTAGAATAACAGGTTTCCTGCTTTTTGGAATCGGCTGGTTCCTGGTGTGTCAACATACAAAGAAGACAGCTGCAGCTAATTTTACCCTCGTCAGGCTGTCTGCTTGTGAAGATTTGGTTCATGCTTTGAGGACTCAAAATCAGCTGATTTACGAGCTAGATAGAAGTGATTTGTGAAAATCGAAGGCCACCTGTGTCTTTGGGACTCGCCAGCATGAAATGACCTTGGAGGGGCTTGTAAGCACGGACCAGTAAAATGCACCCTAATCTGGCCATTTCAGATCTTGAAAGTACCAGTAGACTCAAGGCTGACAAGAAAAATAGTCTGCCTGAAAAATCAACAATTGTGGCTTATCTGAGTCTGACTCCTCCAGTTGGCCTCGAAAACAGGCCGACATATCAATTTCCCCTGGGAAATGTGTAAACTAGGGATGTCCCGATCAGGTTTTTCTGGCCCCGAGTCCGAGTCCTTTAATTTTAGGAATTGGCCGATACCGAGTCCCGATCCGATACTTCTAAAATACATTTTTAAAATGAAGGGGAAAAAAAAGAAACAGATCCAGATGTCCCTTAATTTTTATTTTATTTACCTTAACATTTAACAGAGTACTTCTGTGAGGTAGATTGAACAATCAAGTAATAAGATTTAAAATAAAATTCTTCACATTGAAGTTTAGTGCAACAGTATGAAATAAAAATGTCTAATTTAAAATAAGCAGCTCAACTTAAAATACCAGAACCTGACCACAACCTGACCACAACCTGGCCACAACCTGGCCAGAACCTGACCAGACATGACCACAACCTGACCAGAACCTGACCAGAACCTGACCACAACCTGGCCAGAACCTGACCACAACCTGACCACAACCTGACCACAACCTGACCACAACCTGACCACAACCTGACCAGAACCTGACCAGAACATGACCACAACCTGACCAGACCTGACCACAACCTGACCACAACCTGACCACAACCTGACCACAACCTGACCACAACCTGACCACAACCTGACCACAACCTGACCACAACCTGACCACAACCTGACCAGAACCTGACCACA
>JBBPBX010011210.1:15902-33544 GCA_038048925.1 Garcialebias charrua | reverse complement strand
ATCTGACCACAACCTGACCACAACCTGACCACAACCTGACCAGGACATGACCACAACCTGACCACAACCTGACCAGGACATGACCACAACCTGACCACAACCTGACCAGGACATAATAATAATAATAATAATAATAATGAATTCAATTTGTAATGCACTTTTCATTAATAAAAATCTCAAAGTGCTACAATGTGTAACAAGGTAAAGATAAAAAATAAAACAAGTGATAAAATCAAATAAAATCAACAATAATATCGACTAAGATCAAAGATAAAATCATGTAGATTTAGGCTTGCTTAAAAAATAAATAAAATAAAACAAGTGATAAAATCAAGTAAAATCAATAAAGATATCAGCTAAGATCAAAGATAAAATCATGTGGAGGCAGAATAGGCTTGCTTAAAAAGAAAAGTCTTAATGCCGCTTTTAAAGTCAACCAGTGACTGTGGAGCTCTCAGGTCATCAGGGAGGGAGTTCCACAGGCGGGGGGCAGCCACACAGAATGCTCGGTCTCCCATGGTCCTCAATTTGGTCCGAGGAATATGAAGTAAATTACTGTTCTGTGACCGTAGAGACCGGGTGGATGAATATGGTGCAAGAATGACCACAACCTGACCAGAACCTGACCACAACCTGGCCAGAACCTGACCATAACCTGGCCAGAACCTGACCACAACCTGACCACAACCTGACCACAACCTGACCACAACCTGACCACAACCTAAGCAGGCATGTAAACAAATAAACTTTAAAGTGTCAGTTTTATAAAAATAAGGCTAGTAACATGCTTTTCTGAACAGCACTCCTTAACTCTCCTCCTGTGGCTTCACAGAAGGAAGTGTATGTTTTTCTTTATGAGATAAATATAAATATAAAGTCTCTTGCAGCGTGAGCTGGCTCGTCTTCGGCTGCGTTGTCTGGTTAAACTCTGTGTATTGTGTCGGGTGTTTGTTTCTGATGTGCCTAATCAGGTTTGTTGTGTTAAATGCAGCCTTTTCCTTACCTCCTCTTGAAATACGAACTTTCCATTTGTCATCCACTTTAAAATATCTCCACACGACAGACATCGCTGCCTCCACTTCAAGTTAATGCCGCGTTCCGCTTCTTTTTTACGACAGTCACCGCTTTACGGCAGGCACTGCTTTACGGCAGGCACTGCTGCAAAACTATTGTGCATGTTTTGTTCCGAGACAATTTGACTCTGTAACTCAACATACAGTTAATATAATATTCCCGTTTGTGTTTAGAATAAATATACACATATATATCCGATCCCTGATCGGTGTGTAATGCCCGAGTCAAGTCGAGTCTGAAATCACGTGATCGGGACCCGGTTTCCGATCACGTGATCGGATCGGGACATCCCTAGTGTAAACTAAGGAAAAGCTTTGTATATCGCAAAAGCGAGTGCCTGTTTAGCTTGGCTGGACATGTAGTATATGAGAAAATAAGTCGCCTGACTGGTGATAAAGCAGAAATGCTTTTGTTCATCAAGAAAAACCTGCCACTAATGAAAAAGTGACTGAAATAAGTCTGTAAGGACAAACTTACCTGTGCAAGTGTTATTTCTTATACCCACTGACTTGAAAATGTTACACACGCTGCATTATCTTTTTTTGTTTTGTTTTTTAAAATGTAACAAGTGAAAGAGTAAAAGGAGCAGATTTTTTTTGGTTAAACTTCGTTTACAACAAAATAAGATTGGAAAATTGAAGGTGCATTGTGACCTTGTAACACCTGACAGTGTAGCTTATATTAAAATAAATCGGTATCGGCCAAAATCGGAATCGGCAGGTCAGACTTTATAAGAATCGGTGATCGGCCAGAAAATTGAAATCGGTGCACCCCTACTTGGCATATGTGTTGTATTCGACTCATGGCTAGTCACATCAAATGTTTGCACAATAGACTGCAGTGTTTTCCCTACCATTATAACCCCGCCCTTTACACAGAACCGAGTGCTCTGCCTACCGAGCCGAACACCCGCCGTAGTGCTAAGCTAGCAGAGCACAATATAGATGTGCTAGCTAAAAAGCTAGAGGCAGCGCTCTGATTCCCATACGGTGAGCCACCCCCCTCCCCCCAACTCCCTCCTGCTGGAACACTTTTACCATACCATACCATACCATACCATTTTATTTATAAAGCACTTTCAACAGGAACAAGTCCACACCAAAGTGCTGGACTTGTACTTTTGGTACAAACAGCGTGCAACCTCCACCCCAGTCGACAAAAATCACGGAAGAGATGAGCACCCTGCCAAAGCAAGTAACGTAGGGGAAACACTGGACCAGAATATGGAAATGTTTGTGTCAGTTGACAGTGGTGGCCATTTTGATTTTGGTGTCTCTAAAGGTTAAACAGATGTACAGGTAGAGGTATATTCAAAAATTATTTATTGAAGGTTTTATAAAAAATGTGTTGAGTGGTCCATGAGATAATGTGGTCATAGACAGACATCAGCAAAAAATATTGTTCGCATTTACCTTTTGGTGGTGAGAGAGTAAAAATACAGCATAAAAAGAAAATACTACAGCAGTACTGCAAAAGTAGAATACGGTTTTGTTGACGCTTAATTCAGATCTGTTACCTCTTCTTTAATTCACATTATAGTGTTTCCCCTAGATTACGTGCCTTGGCAGGGCGTTCATCTCTTCCGTGAATTTGTGGGGGGCGGGAGCAGTCAAGTTTGGTAGGCAGGGCGCCTGGTTCTTTAGGGCAATACGCCCTGCTTATAATGGTAGGGGAAACACTGCATTACATTTTGGTTACTGTAAAACTGAAAGACGAGATATTGACAACCATGCAATCAATAATGTAAAACACAAATTTTTTTTTTTTTTAAATACGTTTGCCACTGACTGAACTGGACTCTAAAGGGAGACAATAATGACAAATAAATTACATGTGCTTCCTTGGATGCAGAATTAATTACAACATTTTTTTTTACTGCCAAAAATAATTTCCAGGCAATTATCTTTGTTGGGTGCAACAAAGACAGAACCAAGTACTGTATTTGCTGCGCAGAGCCATCTGGAAATTAAAAACTTGGAAAACAGCCTGCCATTCAAAAAACTTTTTAGTAGGCTATTAAATGAATAATCTGTGTTAACACGGCAGATTAATAGATTGGAGCCTGCTGGATGAATTAAGCTCACGGGGAAAACTTGTTTTTGCTTTCCTCTTGGTGAGGATTTACTTCTGCTTAAAGGCATCTGCCATAACTCCACTGGATCCACTACTGAACTGTCTACGTGACATTAAAATCTGGTTAAAACAAAATTTTCTAAATCTAAATGAAAATAAAACGGAAGTCATCAGCTTTGGCAAATGTAACACCCTTAATGTTCTTCGGCCCCTTGGCTTCATACAGCCACTCCAATGTCAGGAATCTGGGAGTTATTTTTGATAGTGCTTTTAAATTAGACAAACAGATAAATGCTGTTGTTAAATCCGGTTTCTTCTAACTAAGACTCATTGCCAAGGTGAAGTCTTGTCTCTCTTCCAGAGACCTTGAAAAGGTGATTCTCGCTTTTATTACCTCTCGTTTGGACTATTGTAATTCACTGTATGTTGGTTTAGACAAATCATCTTTGCATCGTTTACAATCTGTCCAGAACGCAGCAGCTCGTCTTTTAACATCAACTAAAAAATATGAACACATAACCCCTGTCCTGGCTTCTCTTCACTGGCTCCCTGTCCACTATCGGATTGATTTTAAGATTTTATTGCTTGTTTTTAAAATCTTAAAAGGTCTGGCCCCGTCATATTTATGTGATCTTATTAACATCTACACTCCAGTAAGAGCACTCCGGTCTACCAACCAGTTTCTCTTAGATGTCCCCAGATCCAAAATGAAGTCCAGAGGTGATCGGGCTTTTGCGGTTGCTGCTCCAAAGCTGTGGAACAGTTTACCTGAGAATTTAAAGAGCGCTCAGACTGTTGAGACTTTTAAATCTTTGCTCAAGACTCATCTGTTTTACTTGGCATTTGATCCTCGCAGAGTCTGAGAACAAATTTTGAGCAGATTTTATTGTTGTTGTGTCAACTTTATTATGTTTTAGTGGCACTAGATGCATTTTACTCTGTTATTTTTATATTTTTTAACTGTACAGTACAGCACTTTGGTCGGCTTCGGTTGTTTTTATGTGCTATATAAATAAAATTGACATTGACATAACAGATTTTGACTGGTCACCTTGCTACAGCTTCAAACACAAAGCTCAGAGCTAGGCAGGTGGATTTTCCTGAGACGCATCTCAAAAATATCTGGAGAATCCAGCTGCCTCTCAAGACAGCGGTTCCAGTCCACTACACCTGTGTTTTTACAAATGACTGAATAGCAATTCAGTCCAGCACACCTAAAATAACTTGGTTCACTGGGTTCTATCCAAATTTCTCTATAGTTAGAAATGCAGAACTCTCATACTGGACACAGTCCCACAATAAAAGATGCTAATGCTCTTGCAAAAGGTAAATCAAGCAGTAGACAGTTGAGTGATGGAAACAGAAGGCAGCACCACAGGAGATGCTTTCATGCTCCTGATTAAGGTGCCTCTATCCATGAGAAGAGATGGGTGACGACAGCTCAGATAGCAGCTCGCCAGGGAAATCATCTTCCTCCCAGCAATGGTCTCTATATCCCTGTTTTGTTACCTTATACCTACCTCACATTTAAGTGTGTTTGTGTGTCTGAGCGTGGACGTGCCTTTCAGCTAAAACATCCAAAAGAAAGCTGAGGCCCAAACTTATTAAGTGCTGAAAATGAGGATTGTGTGGTGAATGGAGATCCCATGGCGCATGTCCACAAAGACCTGATGGCAAATAGCCTCGCTTCAGAGGCGATTCGGTATTGAGGGAGGCAAACAGAACCACTCCAGCTGGATCGATAATAGTCGAAGAAAGGCCAGATTCTTTTAGCGCACCGCACTTGCCTAAGGAGAGAGAAATCAAAGAAAGCCTAACCTTCCGTGACATTCTGCTTCTCGTCCTTGTCTTTCCTTAAATAATTCAACAAGCGCTGAATTTTGATAAGCCTCGTCAAGTACCCCAAATGAGAGAGATCAGTGATTTAATAAGCTCAATCTCTAAGTGCTTGCTGTCAAGAAAACTTGGCCGTCACAGTGGAGTGTGAAAAGGGGTTATGGGAAGCTGAAGAGTCTATCACCACGATCCCCCCAAAGCATACTTGTAACCATCTGATACCATCTGAGCTCTATAAACAGATGCTTTGTCTGCTCTGCACACACACCCCCAGCAGCTCGTACATTTCTGACTGTGACAGACACATGAGCATATTGTAATTCTGCTGCGGTATCAGCTCAGGACGTGTTCCACACCGGCTGGCTGAAGGGACATTAAAAAATACCCAACTAACATCCTGACTATTTCTATCTGTCGCTCTCGAGGGATGAGGTGTAATCATGCCACTGATGGATAACTGACAGCACGGTTCGCACAACATCCATTTCACAAAGCTTCTCTTTCCTTTTTTTGTTCGGGGCTGAACCACGAAAGCAACATTTCAAACGACAGCACAGGATAGTCTGTAATTTTGCTCTTTCCTTTTCTCTGTAATTGCCCGTCACTGTCTTTACAGCAAAAGCTAAAGCCATCAGCTTGTATTTTTTTTGACTCAACAGCCAGTGAACAAGAAAACATATTTGTTTACAGCTGAGTGATTTTTAAACATGTAATGAGGAAGCAAGTACAACTTTTAAGGGTAGGCTGCAAACTTTTTAAACATGCTGGCAGCATAACAAGTGGGTCTGCAAGTCAGCCGACACACCACCGAGATCCACGCTGGAGTTTTTTTTAAGCTGCTGTTGGATTTAATGTTTTGTGCAAATTAGGTCTTTGCACGGTCACCGGATTTAAGTTACACATCTGTTTTTAATAGTCATGGTTTCAAAACCACAGGTTTTTTTTTCCAGGTATACCTCTCCTGCAGTTTGAACTGTTTTAATGATTTGTTTGAGACTGTGCAGGGATCCCCCAGGTCATACTCTCAATCCCGCTCTCAGTGAGCGCTTGTGCCAAGGAGTTACAAAAAATGGTTGGGTTGTTTGGGAGTTATTCCAGTGACAAAAAACACTGGCTGGCAATACTTATAAGAAATCACATCTCCAAGAGGACAATTCTTCACTTAAAAAAAAAAGGATCTCGTTCTGCAACAAGTTGTGAGATTTACTGTTTTTACCGGTGAAATAAACCGTCCACTGCAGCTCGCTACCGAGGCAGATAACCCAGCTAATTTAATGTCAGCATGTCTGGGGCCTCATGTTACATCACTTACACAGAAAACAGCAGAAAAGATCATTTTTTTTTGAAGATATTAGCTTTAATTCCCATCTCTAAAAGAACAATCCCTTTTTCTTTTATAAAATAATAATAATAATAATAATGTCTTTTCCTGTCATCTGCGTATGTTTCCCATACACAGACGAAATTCGTCTCTGCATTTAACCCAACCACCTACCAGGTGGTGCAGTGAGCAGCCCGAAAGCGCCCGGGGAGCTGGAGAAATAGGTGTGCACTCATAGACACCCCAAGGTGGGTAGTGGCCGGGGCGCGAACCCGCGTCCTTCGGGTCCCAAGTCAAAAGCCCTGCCACTAGACCATATCTGATTTACAAGAAGTTACAAAATTTACCGTGTCTACCGGTAAATAACAGCCTGACTACAGAGGCAGAAAACACACTAATTTACAAATTTTTATCAGCTTGTCTTAAAACATCGATAACATAGCATTTCTTTAATTTTATCTTCATGTTTGTATACACTCGTTATCTTCACTCTCCATTATTTATCTGTGCGTCAATTAAGGCCAAGCAATTAAATTAAAATATCCATCCATTATCTTTACCCGCTTCTTCCTTTTGGGGTCATGGGGGTCACTGGTGCCCATGTCCAGCTCTCACTGTGCGAGAGACAGGGGACACCCTGGACAGGTCTCCAGTCCCTCACAGGGACACAGAGACAGACAACCATTCACTCTCTCACACCCAGGAACAATTTAGTTACCAATCAACATAATATACATGTTTCAGGTCTGTGGGAGAAAACCCACGCATGCACGGAGAGAACAAGCAAACTCCACCTAGAAAGGCCCCCGACCAGGATTTGATCTGGTGACCTTCTCGCTGAGAGGCGGCAGCTCTACCAACTGCGTCACTGTGCCACCTTAACTTAAATATGAAATGGTATACCGGTAATTATTTTTTTAAACCATAATAATCCCAATTTAGTCATATTATTTTCCATTGATTTTGTACTGTTTATTTTTTTCACGGTATATATATTTTTGCACTGAGGCGGGCTCAAACATATACTGTATATTTCACGTCAGAATGCATGCTTTTATTGTGAAAGGGACTTATATAAGCAGAGAAGACCAACGATTGTAAGTCGGTCATTTTTCAGATTTTGATGTTGGAAGACATGGAGAATAAAGCGAGACTCAAAATGTTTTTTCGTCTCTTTCTGCTGACTTCCACATTGGTGACCCCGACGGGATGTTAACTGAATGTTAACACGCTTTAGATTTTAATGTGTCTATAAATACGATCTCCTGGCTTTGGCAAATAAGCAACTTGTTCAATATCACTTCCTAAAAAGGGTACCCTAATAAAGGATTTATTTACAAATATGTTGTTCATGTTTTATAAACACTTTATAGAGCATTAATAATCATTTCTTAAACAGTTATGAAACACTGGATACAATAAAGTCAGTTCACTTTGGCAAGAACAAGTACAGTACAGTACTGTACTTTTATTAATTCAAATAATTGCAATTTACTGCTAATTGCTTGGCTTGCTTTTGAACAACTTCATATGCAAACAAAGGATTTACAAATGTTTATTTGCAGGTAAGTTACAGTACGATATTTAAGATGTAATTTTTTTATAAATTAATAAAAGTACATCCCTTCAGCTTGGCAATTAGTGTGACGGGTTTAATGTATTAATGTTTGACATTGTTTTAGAAATAATTGGTAATGGTGTTTTAAGTGGTTGCAAATTTGTACATAACCTATTTATAAAGTATTAATAAACACTTTATGAAGGAACCCCTATGGGAAGTGGTATCTTGCATTTGAATCCTTTAATTTGTATCTTGTTGCCATCAATATTGTAAAAAATATGCCAACATTATAGAATTAGGAAAACCATTAGAGTGACTTAACCTGTTTTGAATAAGCTTCACAAACTACTACTTTACATATTTATTACTCCACATTTAGAATAAAAACAAGTAGCGGAATTATCCATAAATGCAAAAAACAAACAGTTGTGTAAAAACGCCATTAAAGTATCTCACTTTGTGTGATGTCTTTAAAACCGTAAGACTTTTTGTTCTTCAATAACAAAAAAAGCATCAGTTTGTTACACACCAAAAATAAAAGCAGATAAGCGGCAGATTTTTAATTTTTTTTTTGCCTGACAAATGATGAAGATAACCATTTAATTTGCGTTTATTGTTGCACTTCCGGGTTTACAAAAATTGCATTTCTAAAAATGAATCAAAAGTGTTATGATGTAATTTTGCTGATTTGAGCTACACGGTCTGTGTCTTGGCACAGAAAGCTGCAATCTACAGTCGTGACCTTCAGTCTTAAAACAAGGTCAATTTATGAGAATACACTTTTGAGACAAAGCTCATTTTCTGACAAACTTGCCCAAAGGCGATTTCTGCAGCTCAGCTGAACTGGACCTATCTGGTTCTTCTGTTTTTAATAAATGATCCACTCTCTATGGATTCTTATCTTTAACTTCCATAAGAAACATTCTCTGAAGTCTTAGACATTTATTAGTTTTTTGCAGAACAGTGTGTGATACTATTCAATATTAATATACGGCTATGCAATGATACAATAATAAAATACAAAATTAAGACTCAAAAACAGCAGGGCAATTTATTTTAGTCCCAATAACTATAACACATTTTGTGAGCAACCTTGAGATATCACTGTTCAAAAACTTTAAACTATAAATGCAGTATAAAATTCATAGTTTTATTTAGTAATTAGACAAAATGTAATTTAAGATAGTTTATACTGTAATCAGTTTGAACAGAGCTGAGCAAAATTTATTGTTGAGTTGATTTCTGTTTTATGGTCTTAATCAAAAGTATTAGTTTGGCTTTTTATTTATATTATTTAACTGAACATTTATTGACATTAGAGTCCAACAGATATGGAAATTTTGGCTGTCGCCGGTACCGATATTGGGAGGGGAAGGCTAATAATTGTAACTGATATAATGGCAGAACATTTTTAGCTTTGTCCACCCCCAAGAATTGAAGTAAACAGTTACTTTTTAACCTGTTTTAACACTTGAAGTCTTGAAACAGTCTTCATAACGTGGGCTCACATCTTCTATCCTTCACTATTCACCATGAATTTATCAAGTGTGTTACAAAAATATAAATTAAACAAAGAGACACACTTCCCTGGTCATTGGTTAAATAGTCAGTCATGTCCTGTATGTTGAAGGCCTATTGACCGCAGCATTTTTTTCTTCCTTTGTAGAGAAGTAAAGATTTCAGACAAACAATGCATTTCATTGAGTGCGACAAAGATACTGTTACTAACACTGATATGTATTTTGTCTCTACGCTAGATTTATTTTTCTGGTTCAAGTTTTACAAGGCAATAAACTATACTAACTGTTAGCTTGCTAACTTAGATACGTACACTGTAGCTAATGTCAAGCAGGTTGGAGGATTGAAGATAATTTATTATTGTTTAAATTTTAATTTTCAGATCAGTTATAATAAACTTTCCATACTCTGTTCAGCAAAATATAGTACACAGTATTATTATTATTGTTTTTTCAACCTTTATTTAGTCAGGTAAATCTCATTGAGCCTTGTGGACTCATTTACAAGAGCGACCTGCTACAAACTAAAGAATGATGAACAGCAATGGTAGAATTCCCTTAAACAATAAACAATAGAAAAACATAAGAGAGAAATACAATTTTTTTTTAACAAAGTATCAAAAACTAGCAAAACATAAGGTAGATGTATAAACTCAAAAACAGGAACATATCTGCATTGGTTCCTGCCAGGATTCCAACAGATTCTCAAAACCATCTCGAGAGGTCAAGGCCGAGATCTTCAGATCTTTTAAGATATTCCAGGAAGCAGGAGCAGAATTAGCCTGGTTAAAACCAGACCCTTGTCCTTCACTTCGCTTTGTACTAGGGTCTGGGATTTCTCCCATAGACAACGATTTCTCCGGTAGATTTTTGACCGGACCAATCAGAGAACAGAAGGCTGAGTTTTGTTAGTTTAGCCTGGCGAGGTCCAGGCTATTCAGATAAATAGCTCAGAAACCACTCGGTGGATATTTTTTCTGCTACCAGTGTGTAATTATATGGCTCTAATTTACTGACTGTTGGCCTAGATGAAACATTTGAGATAAAATTCGATTTTTTATCATTTATTTTCGTAGCGCACCCGAGGCTGTTTGGAAAATGTCAAACCGAAACAATTTAAATCCAGCAGATTTGACCATTTCGTGAATTGATTTAGGAACTGTTAAGCTCAGGAACACTTCTGATATAACGTCAGCTAAGAAATATATTTTTTCTCAGCAAAGAAATAATAGTTTTTTACCTTGTTTTCATGAAAATTCCTTCGTGGCGGCAGCCATTTTAACTGACGACGTCAGTCGACGTCGTTCAAAACTCCGCCTTCTGTTCTCTGATTGGTCCGGTAATCCGCCTTCTGTTCTCTGATTGGTCCGGTCAAAAATCTACCGGAGAAATTGTTGTCTATGAGAGAAATCCCAGACCCTAGTACAAAGCGAAGTGAAGGACAAGGGTCTGGTTTTAACCAGGCTAGAGCAGAATAGGAGAAGGACCTTTTTCCAAGTTCAGTCCTCACTGACGGAACACTGCAGGTGATCATGTCCTGAGAGCGCACACTGTAACTGCACTCACGCAAAGACATGTAGGAGGAGATGTATGAGGGCAACAGACCAAGAAGTGATTTAAAGATGAAAATGTACCAATGGAAAAGTCTGCGTGAGGTTAATGATGTCCAGTGAATACAGGGTGCAGTGGTGGGTACAGTGGTGCAGCTCCCTGGTTCTTTGTTCTCCTTTCAGCTGTTGTGTGTCAAACGCATGGCCATGGCTTGAAAGCAGTCTGCATGCGCCCTCTGCTAGATACATTGTACAATTACACCATTTGCAAGTAAGGACTCAGCTGGTTCCTAGCATTTTGGGGATGAAAATTAGAAGTGTTTATTTCAGCACGTAATGGGCCAATTATCACCAATACCCATATGTCCCCAAATGCCTTTTTTGTCAGCCTAAATATCATCCCTACTGATGAATTGGTTGGGAGGGGTCGCCATACCCAACTAACTCGCATGAAGACTTGGCAATTGTTTTTACACCGGATGCCCTTCCTGATGCAACCACAGACCACTGAGCTACCACAGCCCTCTGTGTGGAGCAGAGAGCTGATATCTAGGGTGCCCAAGGAGCAGATGGTGGGGGTTAAAGCTCCGCTGACATCATCTTTTAACTTTCCATAAAATGGCACAACATATATATATATTAAGATTGACCTCTGATCGTTTTTGCTAAAACAATGTGAAATTAATGAAAATTCCTCTCCAAAATAGTTTAAAATTAGCGCCGTTTTTTTACACGGTAAATTCGGGTTTTTCCGGTCACGTGATTGTGACGTCAGATACAGATCTCTGCTCCAACGGCACATTTAATACAATGGAGAAAGATACAAACGCATCCGTCGAATTTAGCCATTTAAAACTTTAGATTTTAGCGATTTGGCTTCAGTTCGTGAAGAAGAAGTTATTTTGAGTGATAAACAACAAACAGCAAGGTTTCTTTTGTCCGTGTTGCTTTTTTTTTCAGGAGAGGTTTCACATACATGAAGTGAGCACCAGATGTCAGCAAAGCAGAGCAATCTACAGTGCTCTGTAAGAGTTATCACGATAGCTTTGCTGACATCTGGTGCTCACTTCAT
Source organism: Garcialebias charrua (assembly GCA_038048925.1). Taxonomy (NCBI): domain Eukaryota; kingdom Metazoa; phylum Chordata; class Actinopteri; order Cyprinodontiformes; family Rivulidae; genus Garcialebias; species Garcialebias charrua. Next base: position 21,540 of record JBBPBX010011210.1, on the reverse strand, counting down.
GTATGTGAAACCTCTCCTAAAAAAAAGCAAACTACTGCCCACTACAAGCTTCTCTCCCCCGCTATAAACTGCAGGAACAGAGGATAAAATCTCTCCCCCCCACCCCGCTCTGAGCCACCGCTGCGGGCTGGTCTCCCTCGCTATAAAAACTCGGTATAAACACGCGCGGCTCTCCACGGACCAAGAGGCAGGTGATAAAGACAGATCAGTCAGAAAAATGAATCATTCCTGCATGAATAGATGAAGCTGAAACACCAACAAGCTTCAGGGTCAGCTGATCACAGCTTGAAGAGACGGTCTACCTCAATTCAGGGAGTTGGATTGTGGAATGTTCTGGAGAGTGATTTAGTTGTTTTAGGAAACTACACCCGCCCTTTAGTTTTTGTGGTGGATTTTGTTGATCTATATATTTTGTGCATACTTTTTCAATCTAAATAACAGATCATTTTTATTTTTTTATTTTTATACTTGGAGACTGAATACTTTACTAAATAAAGTAATTTCAGTAAAATTAACCCTTGTTGTTTTTTAAAATTTTATAATACTGCAAAGCAACATGTTAAATTAATTTTGTCAAATAAATACATTTGATTTCTGTTTTATTTTGGTTATATCACGAAATGTATCGTTATCGTGATAATGCTCTGAAATATCACAATATAGTTTTTGAGCCATATCGCCCACCCCTACCCTTAAGTAGTTCATTTTGGCACTCAAAGTTTGACGACAACAGAAAAAGACCAAGAAAAATCAAGAAAAATGACTCCATGTTTGTTTCTTGGGCACAAAGTGTAAGTGATTGTGTACATGTGCAAATAGGTTCATTTAAAAAGCTTTGCATCTTCTCTCTGAACAAAACCACTAGGACGTGAGTTTTTAAAAGTCTCCATTTTGGAAAGTAAAAATACATCCAGAGTAGTAAAAGCTAGTTTCTTTCGGCTGCTCTGTTCTGCAGAAGATGCAACTCACAAGAAAAAATTGGCAATTATTTTACACCGGATGCCCTTCCTGATGCAACTTGGGCTCAAGCCAGCAGCCCCAGAATTAACCACCAATTACCGCAGCTCTTTTCCAGAGTGTGTAGATGTCACATAAAAATAGACATTTTTGTACAAGATGCTTTATTTTTTTTAACTGGTAGGTTTATGCTTGTTGGGTCTGATATATGGCTGGACAATAATTCGATGTTGATATATGTCACAATATACTTTTGTTCAATAACGGTGATATGAGTTTTAAGCACATTTTCGATATTTCGATATGATTACAGCGTTTCACTGGTGCATTTCATTTTCTGTTTGGGTCTACGATGTACTGTAAGTTTTCAATTCAAAATGAGTGTCCATGACTGTCAGAATGTGACTGAACAAGCTTTCACAAGCAAAAAAAAAAAGCAGATGACATAAATGATATAAAGGAAAGACTAATTCAGCAATGTGGAAGTGGTTCGGCTTTCTAAGATCCGATAAACTGGAGGTTTCAGTGTGCTGCAAAATGTGACGGAGAGTCATTCCAACATAGCGGTGGGAACACATCTAACTTGTTCCACTCAGAATATTCTGAGAGTCAGAAGATGAAGCTCAATAAAAGTTTGAGCCAACGTGTCCCTGAAACAACACCCCTAACTGTATCAAAAGAGAAACTCGGGTTAGGTTATGTTGTTTAAAATTAAAACTATTAATACTGCCAAAGCTGAGAGATTTATGTTTATTTGATGGTGATTTCAAATTTCTTTGAAGGCTAAATACAAATAAAAGGTGAACATTAATTTATTTGTACAGTTTTTCTGAGGCTTTTATATTGTTTATATCGATATCGGAATTATATTGTTATCGACCGAAATTAAGAAATATACTGTGAAAAATGTTTTGGCAATTTCGTCCAGCCCTAGTCTGATCAAATGAAAGGTCAAAAATGAAAAATAGAACAAAAATTGAAGTGCCACTTTAGGCTAGTTCTAAAATAGCTATATTCAATGAAGAGAGAAAAGGACTAGTGGGTTTTTCTAAACTCATTTCATTAAAAAAGACTTCACGGTGTCCTCAAGATTAATCAGATCATTTCATTCATGCAACACCCTTCACTCAAAAAAATTAATTTATGTATGGACTAGATTTTCACTTCAGATGCCTTTTTTCACCAAACCATCTGTGCAGCACTAAATAGTTAAATAGAAACATTTTCCATTAGAAGACACCTTAAGCTGGTACAGTATTCATTTGTCAAAACAGCCACAGATTTTCCATTTATCCGCTAATCAGCTCAACTGATAAGCTCTGCAACTGAGTTTTAAGGTAAAATAATCCAATTCTTACATAAAAACGAGTAAACTCTCCTATTTCTCCCAGTCTACACGGTGCAAAGCCATATTCGTCTCCTCTGGACTAAACTGATTCCTGTTTTTGTAGAAGGGATGATGGACGGCAAATGGAGAATTATGTAGAGTGTGAAACAGTGTTTTTAGTCTGACTCTATTAGCCATAATGGCTCCCCTCCATCACCCCAGCAGCAAGGACACATTTTGAGAATACTGTACTCCAAAAATGACAAAAACAGTCATGCCTGGCAAACATAACACCCAATCATGAAACTCATTAAGATCCTGAATATATTTCAGGAAGTAACAGCCAAATTTCAGGTGCATGGAAGAGGTTTTGATCAAATGAATGAATGCAGAAACACACAGACTAACTGTGCTCATCACAGTTCTTTGAGCATCCTTTAAACTTTCTGAAAAACCTAATTTTAAACCTCTCTCTTGGCAACTAGAGCATATCTCCCACTGGGAAAAATATATAGTTCCTATAATAGAAACAGTGCTTCCTTCAAGCAACGAAAAACAATGTTCATTAGCTGCGTCATGTGTGGTCAACAGACACCCACAGACCACAGCGGGCGGGAACGGGGCTAATGCACTGCCTACAGTCTCACCTGTCGAGCTCCTATTCACCTATTGTTGCCTTGCGACTGAAAATGCTTCCTCCATGGTCTCCGGTTTCAAATTTGCCAAGACGAGGCCCAGAAAACCTGTGCAGACCTGCTGCAGAGGGATCGGGTTGCTGCTCTTTTTTACCCCTCATTGAGAATCGAGGGAAAAGGACAAAGACAGGGGAGTGCTAAAGAAAGAGGAGGAGATTTATTTTGTTTTCTGACATTTAGACTACTTGTGTAATTACCGGCGCGCTCCCCGAAGAAACATCAGGTTGTTGGAGAGAAGTGCAAATCACATCCTTGTTGTGGCCTGGGGTTTGACATTAAAACAGCTTCAGTCAGTTTTGTTACAAACCCTTTAGATTTTTTTTATATAGTTTGGGCTTTTTATACCGAAATAAAATGGCCATGCTCAACTGGAGGAAAATAACGTCACATAAACGTGACAAGGTGACACATTGTTTATCCAGACAGAGATGAAGCAGATTATGTTTTTCACTACCGGGGTAATTTAATGTTATCAGGACGAAGTTGCAGACCTTTCCCTCTTCATTTATTGGGGGGGGAAAATTGCATTCTCTGGGTGGCACTTCCTGCTGAACGTGACTCATAACTTATTGGCTTATTGGCTTCCGCTTCTTTGATTTCCTACGATTCCCTCAATACGTGTTGACAAACCCTGGAGAACAGGTGAAACACTTTGCACCTGCTGCGGGTGGTGTTCGTGTAGGCGGAGGGAAGAACGGAACGAGCACGGAAACAATAAGCCCAAAACAAGAAGCGAGTCTCTGCACCTGAAGAGGCAGGAGTTATTGTGTCTGCGCTGCATACGGGTGCATTAACAACCATCATCTTTTCCCTGTACACGCGGTTTAAGCAATAAAGAAGGCGTGCGATGCTCAGGGATTGAAAAGCATGATTATCGCTGACGCTTCAGATGGTGAGTTTCCATTAGATGTCACCGAGTGCAGTAAATAGTTCACGTTGTCTGTGCTTGGCCCATTATCTAAGGTAATGCGAAAAACACAGCATCAAACAATACGTAGCTCGGTCTGGCATGTGTCTGGATGTCTAAAACTTTATTTTGCGACTAAAGAAAAACACAATTTTAGTTCAAAATCAAACTGCAGCAGAATGTTTCAGTCAAGCTTTGAAGCTGGATGTAAGACAAACAGATTTATAACGTATGGGGGAAAAAAAAGCCAGATTAGAGACTTGCATTTCCCCCCCTTTGATTAGTGAGCGTTTTATATTACAAATTTAAATGGAACCATAGTCAAATGTCTTAATAAATGATGTTGAAGATACTTGAAATTACTGTCTTTCTCTATAAATGCCAACCACACAATCAAAGCAGAAAATTCAGCTTTGATTTGGCTTAAATTGCTTAGCTGGGCTTTAGAAAAGTACCGAACACTGCAAGAAGAAAGTAAAACTTGAGTAAAAAGATGTGCAAATAAGCCTAAAGAGGATATTTCTATCATATAAAGGAGAAAAGCAAGCTGGGACATTAGTACCAGTGAAAAACGGCCTAAAGTTTGACACATGGTACACACCACTGGCAGTATTAGTCATTTTTCTATATTTTTATTTTTACCCAGGAGAGGGATATAAGATAAAAGCACATTAGAAGACGGGCGATTATCCCTCTAAATAACCTGCCATAAGGTTTCCTGGAAATTGATCTTGTTGCACAATCGTTAGTCTTTGAAATGTTCTCATCTACACAGTCGACCACTCACGCGTCCTCTTAAAAATATGTCATAAATTACATCAGCAGACGAGCTGCTTGCGGGTGCGAGGACCGCTCTTAAGATCACAGCTGGCTGGAGTGATCGGGTGGTAAGTGCACTCTGAAATCATGTCCATTATGTTGTGAATTATGTATTTGACGGGCGAACGCTACGAGACCCAACAGTGGGGGGAGGGGGCGTGGCTATGAAATGCTTGTAGGCAGACTTGGGGTCGATCAAAGGAGAGCTCATCGTCCCGACTCAAAAACTTCCCCCAACAACTCCCATTAAAAGGCGACGCTGGGCCATTAACAAGGCACAGCCCCACTGCTTCCTATCTGTCCATTAACCCTTCCTAATGCATCTCAGTGGCTAACGTTTCGGCAGAAGCTTGGTGTTTTTGTTTCCGGTAGAGCGTGCATTAGCTCACACAAGTGTCTGGGCTATAAATGAGCATGACAGACACAAGCCCGATCAGTGGCTAATGGATGCTCAAGTTTTGACTCCTGTCAGGATGATGGCCCCACTCAGGTAGGAATTTAAAGCACAAAACTCAATCCCCCACCTACGCTATCAAAGCTATTTCCAAAGAAGAGACGACCTCCGAGCAGAGCCAACCGCACCTAGAGATGTACTGATTACAGTTTGGTTGGCCATTTTTAACTTTTGTAAAGGTCTAAACTGCTGGCTTTGATTTCTCTTTGAGTAACTATATTTACTAGCATAGTGAAATAGGCTATACATCTCAGTGTTCCCCCTAGGTCAATTGCCTTGGCAGGGCGCTCATGTCTTTGTCAACGGAACGGGCGGTGGGACACGGACACATATCTGTGTTGTGCGCCTGTATGTTAGCGCCGGCAGTTGTTGACGGGGGGTATACATGAGAAGCGGAGCGCTACGTCTGACCATACTGCGCGCCGCTAGCTTAGCGCTACGTCAGTGTCAGCAGTTGTTGACGGGGGTGTTGTGGGTCA